>MU719518.1:4196-49831 GCA_026770625.1 Nicotiana glauca
GTGGAAGATGCCCAGATTAAGAGAAGATGGCAAACTTACTTTCATAAACTTCTGAATGAGAAAGAGGATCGTGATATTGTGCTAGGAGAATTGGAGCACTCCGAAAGCCATCGTGACTTTGGGCCCTGCAGGCGTATCGAAGTCGAGGAGGTCGTGGGGGCTATGCGTAAGATGAGTAGGGGCAGAACGACTGGGCCGGACGAGATTCCAGTAGAATTTTTGAAGTGTGTAGGGAGAGCAGGTATGAAGTGGTTGACTGGGTTGTTTAATGTTATTCTTAAGGCGAAGAGGATGTCGGATGAGTGGAGGTGGAGTACGGTTGTTCCATTGTATAAGAACAAAGGTGATATTCAGAGTTGTAACAATTATAGAGGTATCAAATTACTGAGTCATACCATGAAAGTATGGGAGAGGGTGGTTCAAGCGAGAGTGAGGATGACACTGTCTGTATCCGACAACCAGTTCGGGTTTATGCCGGGTCGTTCCACCACAGAAGCTATACACCTTGTTAGGAGGTTGGTGGAACTGTACAGAGAGAGAAAGAAGGATTTGCACATGGTCTTTATTGACCTAGAGAAAGCATATGACAGGGTTCCTAGAGAAGTTCTCTGGAGATGCTTGGAGGCAAAAGGTATGCCGGTGCCTTATGTTATGGCAATTAAGGACATGTATGACGGGGCTAAGACTCGGGTTAGGACAGTAGGAGGGGACTCTGAGCCTTTTCCGGTCGAAATGGGATTACACCAAGGCTCTGCGCTTAGTCCATTCTTATTCGCCCTGGTGATGGATGCGATATCAGGCCATATTCAAGGGGAGGTGCCATGGTGCATGCTATTCGCCGATGACATAGTTCTGATTGACGAGTCACGAGCCGGTGTTAACGAGAGATTTGAAGTCTGGAGACAGACTCTTGAGTCGAAGGGCTTCAAGCTAAGCAGGACGAAGACGGAATACCTCGAGTGTAAGTTCAGCGCCGGGCCGGGGGAAGTGGACGTGGATGTGAGGCTTGAGTCACAAATTATCCCAAATAGAAGCAGCTTCAAGTATCTTGGGTCGATTATCCACGGGTAAGGGGAGATCGATGATGATGTCACACACCGTATTGTTGTAGGATGGATGAAGTGGAGGTTAGCATCTGGAGTCTTGTGTGATAAGAGAGTGCCAACGATACTCAAAGGTAAGTTCTATAAAGCGGTGGTTAGACCGGCCATGATGTATGGGGCTGAGTGTTGGCCTGTTAAGAACTCACATATCCAAAAGATAAAAGTAGCTGAAATGAGGATGTTGAGGTGGATGTGTGGGCACACTACAAAGCATAAGATTAGGAATGATAGCATTCGAGAGAAGGCGCACGTGGCCCCTATTGATGACAAGATGCGGGAAGCGAGGCTCAGATGGTTCGGACATGTACAGAGGAGAAGCCTAGATGCTCCAGTATGGAGGTGTGAGCGGCTGGTTGTGGAAGGCACGAGAAGAGGCAGAGGGCGGCCTAAGAAGTATTGGGGAGAGGTGATCAGGCAGGATATGGCGAGGCTTCAGATTTCCGAGGACATAGAACTTGATAGGAAGTTATGGAAGTCGCATATTACGGTTGTAGGCTAGGAGGTAGTGGACTAGTTCAGTGGGTTTTTGTCTAAGATAGCTAGGGGCAATGTCGAGTTTTACTATTTTCTATTTTAGATGTAGGATCGATTTACAAACCATCGTTTCTTCTTTGAATTATTATTATTATTATTATTATTATTATTATTATTATTATTTTTCTTTTCCTGCTTTCTATGTTCCTTTTACCGTATGATTTCCGCGGTGAATCTAATACTCTCTTCTTTTGTCTTTTTATTATATTGAGCCGAGGGTCTTTCGGAAACAGCCTCTCTACCCTCTTGGGGTAGGGGTAAGGTCCGCGTACACACTACCCTCCCCAGACCCCACTTGTGGGATTTTACTGGGTTGTTGTTGTTGTCTTATAGTGTGATAAGCTAAATATTATAGCGTCATTTGCATAGGATAGGTAATTGATGTTTTAGCTCCACTTCGGCTTTCCATAAGTAATAAAATTTGGATTATCATACAAAGGCATGTAATGCTCTCTCTAATACCTCACCTGCTAGAATAAAGAAGGTTGGAGATAAGGGATCATGTTTCTTAACAACTCTTGTAGATTTGAAGAATCCAGTGGCTTGTCCATTCAACAAAACTGAATACCAGTTATTAGAAACCAACTTGTACACCATGTCAATGATCTTCTCATAAAAGCCCATCTGCCTAAGTACTTTTTTCGAGAATAACCATGATAGACTGTTATAAGCCTTTTCCATGTCAAGTTTGATCACCAAATTGAAAGGTTTGCCCGTCTTCCTTAGAAAAAATCTCTTGATTCATTAAGATGTTCTCCATAATACTCCCCTCTTTTACAAACCCTGCGTGACTTAGTGAGAGTAGAGTAGGTAGATGATCCACTAGTCTTTCATGAAGCACCTTAGAGATGATATTATTTGAAAAGTTGCTCAAAGTAATAAGCCTCATATCTAAATGAGTGGCCACATTCTTCTTCTTTGGCAGTAGCACTAAGTTGGTATGAGTAATGAATCGTAATTCTGCTCCACAAAAAAAGCTCTGTCCATGTCCAGAATATCATCACAAATTACATCCCAATAGGAGTGGTAGAATTGGCCAGTAAAGCCAGCTGTACCACTAGCACTATTTCCATTCAAGCCAAAAACTTTCTATTTTACCTCTTTCATCGTAGGTTCCGCCCACAGCTTCTTATTCTGCTCTTCAGAAACTAATTTAAGAAATATTTCACAGTATCAATGTTTGTTGGAATATTTTTTTCTGTGAACTGAGCTTGAAAGAACTCTAGTGCCTCTCTCTTGTGATTCTAGCCAATTGTCATTGCTAACTAGAATTCTAGATACTGGTAGCCTCTTCTTCATTTGATGGGTTTTCAATGACATAACCTTATGCTTCTTATGTTTTGATGATCTAACAAATTTGTTGTTAAGAACCAGATAGAGAATTTTGTCCCACAGGATGCACATCTTATGCGAACTGTTCGAAGGCTAAAAATTAGCTAATGGATGAACAACCATAGGGAGGAACACAACGAAGAACACAACAGTGACCCGATGTATTTGTCCCTGAGATGTCTCCGACAACATAACAAGTATGTAGTTGTACGCAATCAATATAAAAATAAATATAACATGGACGTGCTCCCTTGGGGTTCTCTAACAAAAGTACAGGTCGAGTGCATAGCTGGAATGTAGCATAAGAAAGTGACCATCTTGCAAATGTTAAAGATGAGGAACATAATCAGGACCAGGTCCATTGGTGTGTTCTGACAGAAATACAAAGCCCACTATCCAACTAGAACACAACTGCCCAAAAGCGACTTTGCAGACAGTGCAGCAGTCACTTCTTACTAAGAAGAAGTACACCAAGAGTTGACATCACTACCTATTGTGATATCTTTTATGATAAAACAACCTAGTGCAAGATACACTTCTACTGTGCATTCAGTGATATTCTCTCATGAAAAAGAAGCACTCATATGGCATTGAGGTCACTGGTGTGTCAAGAACAAGAAGACAACTCGACTTAGGACTAGTTTCTAGCAGAGTCTTATATATGTCCGTAGTTGAGTTGTAATCTTGTTAATTGCTCTACATTGTAATTCCTAGTTTCCTTTCTTAGAAGCATTTTCTTAGGAACAAACCAAATTCGTAAACTTTAGAGTTTATATTGTGACTAGGAGTAGTCATAAGTTAAATCCTCTGTAACTAGGAGAGTTATAGAGTGGCTTGTGGTGGTGCATCACAAGTTAGTTTGAAGTCTTTGCAATAGGGAGTTTGCAAAGTGGCTTGTAATAGATAGATTACAAGTTAGTTGAAGTTAAAAACCTATAGGTATAGGTCATGGTTTTTTGATCCCCTTGTGTGTGATTTTTTCACGTATAAAATCTCTGGCCTTCTTTACATTCAGCAATTACTGCATTCTAAGTATTATCTCATAGAGAATCAGGTACTCTATAGCTTGGTGGACTCATATAGGCTTTCAATTGGTATCAGAGCAAGTTTCTCCTATCAGGCTAACACCTAGGAGGAATCCTCAATGGCTACTCCACCAAGATTTGAAGAAGGACAATCAACCTATAGACCTCCCTGATTCAATGGTCAATACTACAACTGGCGGAAGATCAGGATGCATGATTTCATTATGGTAGAAGATTCTGAGTTGTGGGACATTATATGTGATGATCCACATGTTCCCATGAAGAAAATTGAAGAAACAGAGCAAATGATGCCTAAACGAAGAAGAGACTACAATGACATTGACAGAAAAGCTATAGAGAAGAACTACCGTGCCAAGAACATTTTGATGTGTGGCATAGGACCTAATGATTACAACAAAGTCAGCTTGTGAAACTGCCAAAGAAATATGGGAGGCGTTGCAAACCGCTCATGAGGGAACCATCCAGGTCAAACAATATAAAATTGACATGCTGACCACTGAATATGAGCTCTTTAAGATGAAGGATGATGAGTCTATACAAGATATGCACACTAGATTCACCTCCATCATAAATGAGCTTCACTCACTTGGAGATATCATTCCTAAAAACAAGCTTGTAAGGAAAACTCTCAGTATTCTACTTGGGTCTTGGGAAGTAAGGTAAATGCCATCACAGAAGCTAAAGATCTATAGAATCTGACCATGGATGAGTTGATCAGTAATCCAAAAACATACTAGATGAAAAGAAAGAAAGAAAATGAAAGAAGAGAGCCTAAGAAGGAGAAGAAACTGGTGCTTCAGTCTGAAATGAGTGATTCAAGTGAAGAAGATAGTTTACTACGAGATATCAAAAAATGGTTCGAAGAAATGGTGGCATACCAAAGTGGCACAGTTCAAGTAAAACAAAGAACAACGATCTCTGTCACAGATGTGGAAAGTTAGGGCATTTCATCAAAGACTCTCCACTCGCAAAACAGGAACAGTACAAGAAAAATCCTGATAAAGTAGGAAAAAGGAACCTGGTTCATCAAAAAGATTCAACCAAAAAAGTGCTATAAACAATATCGTTAAGCAGGCTCTTGCTTCTTGGGGTGACTCTTCAAGTGAATCTGGAAGAGAATCAGATGCAGAAAATAGTTCCATGATGGTAGTGGAAACTAAAGCAACGAAGTACGATTCATTGTTCGCATTGATGGCTCAGTCAGATGATGATGATGAAGAAGATAAAGACGATGAGGTAAACTTTAGGGATGTTCAGACAAATCTGAAATCCAATTCTTCCAAGAAACTAAGGTCTTTATCAAATGTCCTAATTGATGCTCATTATAGTCTTGTAAATGATAAGGACATCCTAACCATAGAACTAGGAGAGGTCGAACAATCTAGAGATGATCTAGTGGTCTATGTAGTGGACTTAAATGAGACCCTAGCTAATCTTGAACTAGAGAAGAATGCCCTGAATGAAAAAATAACCAGTGTCGAAAATGAGAGAGACAATCTGATGGTAGTAGTTTTCGATCTGAAAGAAACAATAGAATGTCTTAGAAATAAGATATACACTTTAGAAGAAAAAATTGCCTCTATTGAAGAGGAAAGGGATGACCTTCTAGTGATATGGGTTGATCTAGAGGAAACCATTGAGGGACTCAATATAGAACATATGAATGTAGGTCTTGGGAAATGGAAGGAAGTAGCCAGTGAGTCACACATCTTGCTGGAAAAGGAGCTAAATGTTGTAAAAACTAGTCCTTTGCCGTGAAATCGAGAGGAATCAGCAACTCCAAGCTGAGTTAGAGAAAGTAAGAAGTGATTTTCAGAAATCCTTGAAGTGGAGCTAGTCCTCAGAGGGTGTTACTACCATGTATCTAAACAATAGTGGGAACAAGCAGGGCATCAGGTTCTAAAGGGAGAAAACTCCCTACAACCCACACACCCAGTATGTCACTGTACGTGATAATTAGCTATGTATCCACTATGGAAACAATAGGCATTTTAAAGAAAATTGTTAGGCCAGGGTTCAGTCTGCTTAGAAGAACAAAGCGTTCACTGATAGAGTGACTACTAGCATAGGACCAGGTACCACTCACAAAAAGAGGATGTTGTCTGCATGGACTAGGAAATCTCTCATTCATCTTTTTTATAGTAACAATGGACCCAAACTAGTTTGGGTTCCTAAATCTAACCCTTGATGTGCATGTCCAGGGAATAATGAGAGAAAGCAGACTGCGATGGACTATGGACAGTGAATGCCTAAAGCGCATAGCTGAAAACATCATGAAATGCTTCTCACTGAAAGCCCTGCACGAAGGGAATGTATCCTTTAGAAGCAAGTAAAAGGTACATTCTCAGTGAATGAAAAGGCATAAAGGTTCCTTTGGCGCTCGAATAGGAAAAGATGGAACCGAAAAAAATGATGCATGGACAGTGCTAATCACCTATGGAATCATCAAAAATTCTAGGCAAAAGAAATGAACACTGCTCTCTACTTTAGAACAGGTACCGAACCAGGTCCTTCCTAGATCAAAACTCGCCAGGAACCGCCAATTGGAAGAAAATGCCTTGCTCCTAACAACAGGAAGGATCAGCTTGGGAAGCACAATGCAAACAGATGAGAGAAGGAATCTTCGTGGGGGACAACCCACAAAACAAGATCAAAAGGTCTCCAACAAAGGAAGTACTAAATGGCAAGAGATGCTCGTGGAATATTCCATAAGGCACTCTCCCTTTGTCAAGAAAGAAACTGTGAGGAATAATATGATGAACAAATCCTGTCTCTGGAAAATGTCTGAGGCTTTAAATTAGGAGGATGACAAAGTGAGCAAGATGTAGGAGATTGGCGAGAGACAACGCACCATCATTTTCATAAAGAACCGGGTATGCTACTTGCTACCACTAAAGATGAAGGAAGAAGTAAAGATGTAGCTCATGGCACTACACAAGCAGCAGAACACAAAGTGTGGGGAAATCAAATTAACCTTCATACGTCCCTCCTCAACCAACTTCTTCCTCAAATTGGTAAACTAAAATACACCTGTGATGATTCATGGCCTCATCAACAACTGGAGAGAAATTGCAAGCACATTGAAAGGTGAGATCCTCTTCTGATGGTCAACATGAAGAAAGGATTAATTTGTGGCAAGCCTTGCAAAACAAAAGGCCAAACTCCAAATGTCTGCATCAAAGTCTCAAGTAGAGAATATTTCTGATAAATTGAGGTAAAGGCGAGGTCACAATAATCTAATGAAGAGCCTGATTCTCCATCTGTCGGCTGCGTAAGACACCTTCAGGTAAAAGTAGCTAAAGTATTTTTTGACGAAGCTTAACTCACATCAATACCGTTGTAGGTAAACACGCATAACAATCATAAAAGCTAAAGGTACAGTTATGAGCTACAAGAGGGCAGCTGTTAAACTGTTCAAAAGATTGCTTTGGCAGCAGGTTCTTGTATCTCAGGTTAGTCGTAATGTGCTTAATTATGCATGCCCTCTCTAAACAAAAAATAATAATAATTGTCCTGTAATTCAACTGCCACATCATCCAACTTTTCAATATCTATGCGTCATTGTCTTGTCCGTCAAATCCTTTCACCTCCTCTGCATGGTAACACTTCCCCACAAACCTACCACCGTTTTTAGGACTATTTAGCACCTGTTTCTTTCTTCTTTCATCATTAGCCCCTCTTCTAATAAAACTTCTTTTCCCTCCCAGGACAAGTCATGAACCTTCTTCTTCGTTGTATAGCTAGGATCCACTGTTCATCTCTCTCTCTCTCTAGCTACTTGTCTGCAAAGTGCTCATCTAATGACGATCGAACAATTGTCTCAGTCTGCCACTTCTAGCACCGGTCCCATTTCGTCACCTTACTTAAAATAAATTCCAGGTTATCACTATTTCACACACTCTACCACTTTACACACTTCTGGTCTTTTCTCTACTCCTACTGTCTTCCCATTTCTACTAAACCTTGTTTACCATCATTTTGAGAACCCTATATCTAGTCAATCTTATGATTTCTCCAAAGAGCATACAGAAGGTTTCACTCCTCAGGCTTCAGAAGTTTCTGAGGATGATCCTGACCAGTATATAAACTCCTCCATGTTGGACTCAGTGAATCTCAAGGAGTCACCTGAAAAGGAAGCAGCTCACAACATCATGGCAAATGTTGCTGAAGGTCTGATGAATTAAGGAGTTTATCTCTCATCTGAGTATCAGAGGGAAGAGATCTCGCTTCTACAAAATGCAGGAACTCTAGAACTCCTAGAATCCTTGGCTCGTGAGATATTCCTAGAAAAGCCTTCTGATGAACCCATTTCTCTTCCATGCAAACTCATTCCTGTATTCCCCATTCACTCCAAGATGTTAGGGTTTTCTTCAAAATCACTCACTATCAGGTCACTACAACAAGACAGCTCTGAGTCCTCATTTCAACAAAGTAAGAGGAGTGTCAAGCCAAGAAAAAAGAGAAAAATAAATCCAAAGGATTTCATCAAGAGTTGGTCAGCAAACCAAGTAGACAAATATGCTTCCAAAGAACCTGGTTCCTCAGTACAACAATCTATGACAACTCAACAGCCCATGGAAAAGGCGTTTGCTGAAACTATTGAGAAATAGAAAGGGTCATCTGTGAAGTACAACAACAAGTCTAAACGGAGTCAAACTGAGCTAGCCGTGTCTTGAGACAATACTGTGGGGATAGCAAGCTGAAAGGAAAGTCTGCCGAAGGGTGTAGCAAACAAAAAAGGGAAACCATGAAGGAACCTGGTCCAATAAGCTCTATGACCAATGATTGTGGTCTTTGGCAGTAGAGACTAGTAACACAGAAAGTGCTGTGGGGGGACATACATTTGATCCAACAATTTCAGAGATGATAGGGATGCAACAAATTCTGGATATTGTGGGGTCTCAACAATAGGAACACTTGTTTGAAGAGAGAATGCCTCTGGTGTACGAAGATGACGTATAAGCTTTTTATGCATCTCTTTTCACTATTGAGGGGGACCATATTTGTGCTCTCGTAAATAGAGTAAACACTGTACTCGATGCCTCAACATTGGGAAAAGTTCTCAGAATTCCGTCTAAAGGTATGAACTCAGTTAAGGGTGTTTGCGGAGTAAACTTCCGGAGAGCCATTATGAAAGAACAAGCTATAAAATAGGGGAACATGTGCATAAGAAAGTGATGTTTCCTGTGTACTAGCTTCTCTTCGAACTGGTCAATAAAGTGCTCTTACCCCGCTTTGAGAGGCGCTTTATTGCTATAAGATCGGACATGGTCCTAATGGAATCACTTGACGAATTTTTACCAATCAATTTACCATCTATCATGATTGATCACTTGCAGAAGGTGGCAAATTTTAAAGGTTGAAATCACGGGTTACCTTATGGCTTTCTCCTAACTCAGGTGTTCAGATTCTATAAGGTCCCCTTAGGGAATCCCAGAGTGGTAACACGAAAGCAGTCCTTCTCTAAGACCACTCTAGAAGAATGTGAAAGCATAGAAAGAGTTGGTGGGAGCATCTCGACCATATCTCAATTGATAAATGCTCAAACTGTAGCTTCTGAGGAATTGAGAAGGCTGAGGGCTCGAAATGCCATATTGGAAACTCAGCTTAGCCAAGCAGCTAAGGGACCTGATTCTGTACATGAGGAGGTCACCTGGCTGAGAGAGGAAAATTAGAGACTTCGGGCTTAATTACTTGAAGAACAACTGGCTACAAATGCTAGACTAGACCTGGTTCTCAAAACCATTTCTGCCTCTTCCTCCAAGCCTCATTCCTCTAGTGTTTCCTAGGATCCTCTTAGTGCCAAGTTTTTTTTGTTCCAATATTCTGTGGTTGATATTTAGTTTTTTTTTTGTTGTGATGGCATGTTGAACTTAACCAGTACTGATCCTGATTTACTCAGTCCAATATAAATATTAATGAAACAACTTACCTTTCATTGCCTGTACAATACTGTATTCCTCTGGCTTTTCTTTTCTGTCATGCTGTGCACATATGTGGCATGGGCTAGCTGTTTTAGACTTCATTATGTTTAGTTACCTGCTTGTGCTCTTTGACATACTAGCTGCTCTTTTTAATGATGCCAAAAGGGGGAAATTATGAGGGTTGATGGGTAAGTTGATCACAGAAAGGAGATCTTAAGATTAAGGGGGAACTAGTGATATAAGATTAAGGGGGTCTAAGATTAAGGGGGAACTGCTCCTCATTTCTCATCTGGTTAATTGTTAATTCTGATATAAACAAGTGTTTTTCATGCCTAAGTTTATCATCATCAAAAAGGGGAAAATTGATGGGTTTTCAATGACTTAGCCTTATGCTTCTTATGTTTTGATGATATAACAAACTTGTTGTTAAGAACTAGATAGAGAATCTTGTCCCACAAGATTCACATCTCATATGAACTGTTCGAAGGCTGAAAATCAGCAAATGGATAAACAATCATTGGGAGGAACACAACAGCGACCTGATGCATTGGTCCCTTAGATGTCTCCGACAAGAGAACAAGTCAATGATTGTACGCAATCAATATATAGAGAAACATAACAGGGACCTACTTCGTTGGGGTTCTCTGACAAAAGTACAGGTCAAGTGCACAGTTGGAATATAGCAGAAGAAAGTGAACATCTGGCAAATGTTACAGATGAGCAACACAATCAGGACCAGGTCCGTTGGTATGTTCTGACAGAAGTACAAAGTCCACTATCCAGCTGGAATGCAACTTCCCAAAAACGGTTGTGCAGACAGTGCAACAATCACTTTCTACTGAGAAGAGGTACACCAAGAGTTGACATCACTACCTATTGTGATATCTTTTGTGATAAAATAACCTAGTGCAAGATATAGTTCTATTGTGCATATGTGATATTCTCTCAAGCAAAAGAAGCATTCATCTGGCATTGAAGTCACTGGTATGTCAAGAACAAGAAGACAACTCCACTAAGGATAACTTTCTAGCAGAGTCTTATATATGTCCATAGTTGAGTTGTAATCTTGTTAATTGCTCTACATTGTTATTCCTAGTTTGCTTTCTTAGAAGCACTGTCTTAGGAACAAACCAAATTTGTAAACTTTAGAGTTTATATTGTAACTAGGAGTAGTCATAAGTTAAATCCTCTGTAACTAGGAGAGTTATAGTGTGGCTTGTGGTGGTGCATCACAAGTTAGTTTGAAGTCTTTGTAATAGGGTATTTTCAAAGTGGCTTGTAATAGGTAGATTACAAGTTAGTTGAAGTTAAAAGCCTACACGTGTAGGTCGTGGTTTTTTATCCCCTTGTGTGAGATTTTTCAACGTAGAAAATCTATGGCCTTCTTTACATTCAGCAGTTACTGCATTCTAAGTATTATCTCATAAAGGACCATGTACTCCATAGCTTGGTGGACTCATACAGGCAATTATCATTCCCTTAAAATCATTATGAAAATATTTAGTATTCCTATCACCATCTTTAAACCGTTGTAGCTCAGCTTTCTGCCTCCAAAACTCCTCTTCTAGATGTAGATATCTATTCTAGATGTAGATATCTAGTGAGGCCTGCTTGAACTCTTTGAAGCTTAGCCCTATTTTGAGCAGTAGGATTGAGTTCAAACTCCACTTCATGCACCTTGGTAACATCCTCGAGTGAAGCAATTTTCTTGAAGATATCACCAAAAGTATCCCTACTCCAAGATGCCATAGCCTTCTTCACTCTCTTGAGTTTTTGTTGTAAGATAACAAAAGGAGTGCCCACCACATCTGTCTTCCGCCTCTCTTATCACCTCCATAATTGATAGAGTTTTCAACCATAAATTTAAGACTTAAAGGACTTCTTCACATGTACTGTATTAGCACTGCAAGATAACACCAAAGGGGCATGATCTGTGCCATATTTGATGAGGTGATCTACTTCTAATGCTGGAAATATGTCTTGAAACTGTTGGCCAGACATATATGTATCCAAACTTTTGAAGATGCATGGATAATCCGATCTTACATTCCACCATGTATGCAAGCTGCATTTGAAGCCAAGATCAAACAATGCACAAGTATCAATACAACGTGAAAAGTTTTCTACTTCATTGATATATATTGGCAATCCGCCATACTTATCTTTTTTAGATAAAATGACATTAAAATCCCCTTCTACTAGCCAAGAAATCATCATGTCTGAAGCTAAATGATATACTGACTCCCACAATTAAATTCTTTCTAAAGCAGTGCACTTTGCGTACACTAGCGTCATTAATCTTTAGCTAGTAGTCTATGAAACAAATTAAGAGTAAATTGTTGTTCCATGTTGTCCAACAACACCTCTACATAAATATCTTCATCTATGAAAGCTCATATTTTTCCATTCACATTAGCAACAACAATTTCCTTGCCCAACCTTCTTCTATATATCTCAAGTTGATTTATGTCTTGCCAAGGCTCCATCAACCAAATCAGATAAAAATTGGCTTCCTATGGAGATTAATTAATCTTTGAAAACCTTTTTGAGTGTTCACTGACCTCACATCCCAAAGTAAGTCATTATCTATTGACATTATTTGGAATTACAGAGACCACTCCGCTTTGGTTGGACCCTCACAGGCACATACTTTTCTTTGTGTTTTCTACTTGGCTTACCACCTGATTTCTTCTTGTCTATGCTCTTGGGTGATAAGTTTCCCTTCTTATCTATATGTTGGAAATTTTCTTCTACAGATTCCTCATCTACATCCTCACCAAGCTCCTCGTATTCAGTTTGTCCCTCATGGATAATCTGAAGAGCCAAAGGCTTTGGTTCATGGTTCTTTGTTATCATGCCCAACTCCTTTGGCCTCTTTGATTAATGAAAATGCCCTTTTCCATAATTAAATTTGTAACACTAAATGTTTTTCTAGCTAGAATACCAGGGTCATCCATTGTAGATTCTACAATTTGAGTTGCCATGTTGCCTCCTTTCTCTGGATCATAGGCCTTTGTATTAATTTCAATTTGATCTTGAGTCTACTCAGTAGCCTTCTTCCATATCTTGTGATTCTTCTCCATGGTTGCTAGTGCTCTTTCGCTTGCTTTGAATTGCAAATGATACACACATCCTAGACTAGGGTTTACTGTATCCGCCCTCACAGGAACTACTGTTCCACTGATTTATGCACCCTTGACATGAATGGTTTGATTGTTTGACCCAACTTTGTCACATATCATCTCCATAGGAACAATGTCCAAGTGCCCATCACCTAGAAACTTCCTCGAACGATCTCCAAAATTAGCAGATGATTTAGCAATACCACTAGGGTTTACTGTTCCATTGAATTTCTTCTTAGCTGAACCTTCAATGCTTGATCCCCCATTAAACTCCACCTGTGTTTGCAGTCCATGATTGTTTTCAGCTGGTGTAAAATTATGTTGCTCAGTTATTTCTTGACAATCTTTAACCCTAGTGATTTGAACACTAGGGTTTACTGTAGCTTCTAGGGCACCACCTTTATTCACATTTCCTTCTCCTTGTGGAATATTCTCCCCGTTGTGTTCAACATTATCATTCTCTGTGTTTTCCACCTCCTCACTGCACCGGGACTTGCTAGAAACTGCTTTATTGTTGGTTACATTGTTCTTTGTAGAATCATCAATATATTCTCCCTGTTATATGTTCCAAATCTCTTGTTGACCCGTTCGATTGTGGACTACTTCCTATTAGTTTATTCAATCCCATGTACAGTAGGACTGGGGATGTTCTCTTTACCCATGCTTTTCATCCCAGTTTTCTTTGGTGTGGCTTTACCAATTGGATAAGTACTTGAGACGTTACTCCCTTCCATATTCTCCTCATTCACAACTTTTTCCAATGCCTCCTTTTTCACACAGAGAGCTTCTTCTATTTCCCCTTCTTCTGATAATGCAAACTTGTTAGTTGTTTGCACTGAAACTATTACATTTTTCTCAATCTTATTACCTCCTTTGCTGGTAACTTCCTTGTCCTTCGCTTCCTCGTCCTTTGCCTCTGTACTTTTTTCTAATCTATTGTCTCGTACTTCTTTCCATCTATCACTAGGGTAGCAAACTACAATACCAATAGTTAGATTTTTAACAGGGGGAGATATGTTCAATTTTGTCTGTTATTGTCACCATCTACAGTTTGTTCTTGGTCAACAACTTGAATCAATTTTTGGTGTAGTACCCTACAATTAGTTTTATAGTGACCTTGTAACTTACATTCTTTGCAATACTTGGGCATGTAGTCATATTATATTTTTATCCACTTTGATCTCACTACTTTGCCTCATCGACCACCTGAATTTGTACTCTCTTGCGCAACTTAGCCAAGAGATCTGCTTCCACTTTAACACGTGCACAACTAGGCCTTGTCTTATTCTTTGTAGCAAAATCTACATGTAGAGGTTTCCCCACCGCTGAGGCAAGTGAAAATAGTGATTCTTTCACAAATAAAGTAGGAGGGAGAATTGGAAAAGAAATCCACGCTATAGCTATAGAAGTCTCCTCGTCAGGATTAAACCATACATCATACTTTAAAGTCCTTATTTGATATTCATGTCCATCCCTAACTTTAATGTAATCTGCACCTCTTGACATCAAATTCACATAGTCCTCCGGTAAAGTGCACCTAATTAAAGCATGCCTAAAAAAAGTAGTCCAATTTGAGCTTCACCGTTAATCCCACGTTGAGTTTGAATTAGTTTACGAAACTCTTGAATCTCTGGCCACCCAAATGAAAATTTTCCAACAACTGAAAAATTGCGATTTTCAATGTTATTGATATGCTTGACTTCTGTGTACATTCATTGGTTCAATGGTTCTCCGTGTAGAAAGGAAACATGTTTATAGGAATCAATGAGACAATAAGGTTTTGGTTTAACGTAGGCTGCATGGATGCATTTAGTGAAGTAGGTTTAAATATGTTCGAGAAATCTAGTGGTGGATTAGGGTTGGCAGTGGATTGTATTAGCTGGAGGGCTGGATTATTCGGTGGTTTGAGAAGGTTGACCAGCCATGAAAACAAGCTGGCCGCTGGCCGGGGTAGCCATGGCAAGCTTGCGATGGCAGCCGCGTATAGTCTTCTTTTAGTCGCCAATCGCCTGATCTAGCATTTTCATGGCGTGGTATCATTGGCTTTTTAATTTGGTTTTGCATGCCTTCTCACTTTGACATGTAGCACGATCCTATTGGCTTTCGTTTGATTTGGCATGCCATATCATTTCGTGCATGGCACCAAACTGGCCTCTAGGAGATGATATTTTGGGCTTGATGAAGTGGGCTCATCATTTGTAGCCCAATTATATTGGAATCATATAATTAATCCAATTATAGTAGCCATAAATATTTATTTGGATTAATATATTAAAATTTAGTCTATGTTATTTTGTCGATTTAAATTCAATAAAGTTTAAACGCTTACGAGTGCCACTACTGCAAGACTTGTCACGTCTTTAAACTTTTTAAGACTAGACTTGAAGTAATCGTAAGAGAACACTTCTTCCATTTTTCAGAACTTTAGGATTTGTCCCCGCGACCATGAAAATGTTTGTGATTGGCTTATTAAATAGTGATCTTCATGGATTGGAGTATTGAATGCTACAAGTGATTCACCTAAAAATAGCGATGACCTGCATTCCTTTTGCCTCGTTACTACACGTTAAACTGTAAGATAACTTTATAGGACTTTTCAAAAAGGAAAATCTCATTAGAATTGTTACTGAAGTCACAACACACAATTTCTTCATCATAGTATGTAGGAATTGGAGACATTCCCTTAATCTGTTGTTCCCTATTTAATTGAATGTTGCTTTTTTCGTACAGACTTGGAGCTAATCGTTCCTGTTTGAATCCCTTTTGAAGTCTAACGGTCATCAAAGTCCATGTGGGAGTCAAATTGTTGCGGCCGCCTAGCACTTGTTCCACACCGAAAAGTAACCTCCTAATAGCCACCTCTAGACATTTATATATAGCTCATGCATGGCCTTCGCCAACATCACTTCATAGTATATATAATAAACGTGTATGACTATTGACCAAGCTTATGTGGCATTGAATCAGCTGAGTTGGACAAAATGTGTGAAATACACGCGTATAAAGCGAGTGTAAATAATGAATTTGATTTAACACTGATCTGAAATTTAATCAAATTTTAAATCAAATTCCTTAGTGCACATCATTGCTGTAATTCCCACAACTAACATCCAACAGGACCAACATATCAATTTGATCACAAAAAAGAACTTACAAGAAACCACTTAGGAAGCCCAATTCTTGCCTCGACCCATTTGATCTTTTTTTTATTGTTTTGTTTTTGCCGTAACAATTATGAGCAAAAAATTAGAAAGAGGAAGAAGAATTTTGTATGCAAAGAAAGAGGAAAAAGGAAAAAGGAAAAAGAAGAGATGTGGCAGAAGATGAAGAAAAGAGGGGAAGGTGAGAGAAAGGCTAATGTATGGAATGGTATAGCCCCTTCTCTTTGTAATATTAGGTCAAAATTCGATTTTATTTCTGTCTGTATATATATAACACAAATTTGGATAATCACTCCTTAAATTTCACTCTTCGAATTCCCCAAACCCCAATTTCTAGTTTTTGTTCCCTAAGTAATTGTAATCAAAATTCTGTTTTGTTTCTCTCTTTGTAATCAATTTCTAGACTGGGGCATACACAGGTGAGAGAAGGCACAGGGTAATTGCAGACAAGAAAGAACTCACCGGTGAGAATTCCCGGTGGTCGGAGGAAACGGGAAAAGCATGATGCTTTTTATGTTTGAATTTTATTTTTATTTTTGATTTTAATTATTTTTAATTTACCATGTGACATGGCATATACACATTGTTATTTTCTGACGTGGCAACCAACATGGAGGAGATTGTATTAGACGCAGGGACAATCTCCTGTCATAAATGTTTATTATATACGATTTGGAGGAATGTAAGTGTTCAATTGACAAATTTTTAAGTTTGGGGACCGGCATGACAAAATGGCACATGTATAGGTGTCATTTAAGCCATTATGCCTATTTTCTTGTCGCTTTAATTCGCAGTGGATCGGTAAGAATTCTTTCTTCCTATACGTTTTTGTCGTCTTCTTTTTTCTTCTCCTTTATTTTTCCAGCGAAGAAAATAAATGTAGTCTAGTGCCAAGTTTACGTGCAGGACCCAAAATCCACTAAGGGTCGTGATGGCACCGGACACCGCTGTCAGACAAGCCAACCATAAATACTTCATTAAATTCTCGTTTGAAGACTATGATTTTCCTTCAATTTGGCTAGTAAAAGATAATCTTTACAAAATAAATAAAAGAATGTTTAGTAGCTAATACTGAATATCACACAATCATCCCAAAAATCGATGTCACAAGTGCATGAGCGGTTTCTAGGGAATGATGTAATACAACAACTGTCCGGATTACAAATTTTATAGAAAAGAAAATACACTACAATACTCTGAAGGATATTCTGCTCGATGCGGGTCGTATTGAGAAGTACAGCTCACCTAAATCTCCGTGTCAACCAAGCCACTGCGCCAACTAGGCCACTAGAAATACATGCTTCTGTGCAAAAAAAATGTACAGCAAGTGTAGTATGAGTACGAAAACAACATATACCCAGTAAGTATCCCGTCTAACCTCGAAGAAGTAGAGACGAGAGGCCAACTTCGACACTGACTAGTGGTCTAATAATAATGTATTATTAAGGTGAATAGTCATGGATTTATTAGAAACTGTAGTAAGCTCAAGAAAATCAAGAAAACAAGTAAATAGTCTTTTTTTTTATATTTAGAAGTTTCCAAATTCTTAATCTATGGTTTATCAATTTATCTCAAACCATGGAGGCAAGTTCATA
This sequence comes from Nicotiana glauca, assembly GCA_026770625.1. Lineage (NCBI taxonomy): Eukaryota > Viridiplantae > Streptophyta > Magnoliopsida > Solanales > Solanaceae > Nicotiana > Nicotiana glauca. The sequence goes on from MU719518.1 coordinate 22,014, forward strand.
TATTGCAAATCTTCCAGGCAAGCAATACAAGTATGTGCAAATCATGCCGAGATCGTACGGGCCGATCCAATAATATTTAAATTGTACACTGCCAGAGGGGCGAATGGCGCGAACCATAGATGCATCGATTACCCGGCTCGCGAATCATACGTGCGACGTGGTCAAATATAAATAATAGATTTACCTGCACGCGAATCATACGTGCGATGCAGGTACTCATAGATACACACAATCAAACGGTCAATTAAGAATTCATCAGGTAACATTTATTCATGGAAAAGTCATTTCTCTTTTAATGTTCAAGAAAAAGAAGTTTAACACGGTAGAAATTCATTTACTAATTCGATGTGATTTAAGCAATTTAAAATGTCAACAAGTTTACAAATATTTCAGGTATAGCATATTTTTGGGTCCTAGACTACCCAGACATAAGCACTAAAGTAGCTACGTACGGACTCTCGTCACGTCATGCATACGTAGCCCTCCAGAAATAGACACACATAACCAAATAGGGACAATTTCCTCTTACAAGGTTTGAAAGGAGACTCACCAAGCTCCGAAGTTCCATAACTAGCATTCCGCGCCCTTTCCGAAGACTCAAATCGATGCACAATGATCTAAAACTAGACAATAATTATACAAACCCATTAATTTATGCTCAACCACACATAATAATCCAATTTATAACAAATCCTAATCCTAGTCGAAAAGTTGATAAAAAATGCCCTCATACCCACGTGTCCGGATTTTAAAATTTTTCGAAGGTAAAGTTTACCCATAACCTCACAAACTCAAATATGTAGTTTACTCTTAATTTCATGTCCATAATCGTGGTCAAAAATCAAAAATACCAATTTTAAAAGTTTTTCTATCAACCCCAAGTTTCTACCAATTTTCATGCTAAACTATATACAAAATCAATGTATTTAACTCTAAACTAACATAAAACACTTACCTCATGGTTGGTGGTAAAAATGGCACCTCAAATTTGCTCAAAAAATCGGCTCAAATGGAAGAAATGGGGTTGAGATTAACCCAACCCCCGATTTAAAAGAACCTCACTTCCTCTTGCATTTCCGCACCTGCAGTCACTATACCACTTTGGCGGTTCCGCAGGTGCGACCAACAACCCTCTTCTGCGGTCGTCCTCCAGGCCCTCAACTTTCGTATCTGTTCCCTTTCTTCCGCAGGTGCGGTCCCGTTTCTATGACAAGATGACCGCATCTGCTGTCCTAGCCTAGCCCAGCCACTCCAGCTTCTGCGGTACCAAGGCCGTTTCTGTGGTTCCACACTTGCAGCCAAGACCTCGTAGGTGCGGTTACACCAGATGACAGTAGACTTCAACTATTTCTCCCAACTCCAATTCGATCTGTTAACTACCCGGAGTCTACCCGAGGCCTCCAGGACCCCGCCCAATCACACCAACCAGTCACACAACATAACTCGGACCTGCTCGAGGCCTCATATCACATCAAACAACGGCGAAATCACGAATCACACCCCAATTGGAGCTTTATGAACTTTAGAACTTCAAACTTCTACATTCGATGCCGAAACCTATCAAATCTCATCCGATTGACCCCACATTTTGTGCACAACTCATATCCGATATCAAAAATTCACTTCCAGTCAAACTCCTCAAGACCTTCAAGTTTCTATCTTTAGCCAATGACACCAAAATGACCTACGGACCTCCGAATTCACTTTCAATCGCGCTCCTAACATCAGAATTACCATATAGAGCTGTTCCCAGACTAGGAACCCTAAACGGACATTGATAACACTGAAATGCACTTCAACCCAAACTTATGAAATTCTTCCAAAAATGCTAACTTCCACAATAGGTGCCGAAATGTTCCTGGGTCTTCCAAAACCCTATCCAGACATGCGCCTAAGTCCAAAATCATCATACGAACCTACTGAAATCTTCGAATCCCAACTTCGAGGTCGTTTACTCAAAAATTCAATCTTAGTCAATTCTTTCAATTTAAAGCTTCCGAAATGAGAATTCTCTTTCCAAATAATCTCCGAACATCACGGAATTCAACTCCAACCACGCGTTCAAGTCATAATACCTGAAGTGAAGTTGCTTATTGTCTTACGCTGCCGAACGATGCGCTAAAGCTCAAAATGACCAGTCGGGTCGTTACATTCTCTCCCACATAAACATACGTTCATCCTCGAACATGCTGAGAACTGCTCCAACGTTGTGTGAAATCACTAATAAACACCATGTGCACCCACCCGTGCTACCACAACTCATATGTGCACATTAGCTCGACCAAATCTGAAGATAACCTCTTTCATTTAGGCAATTAAGCCGTAAAGTCCGGTTTCAACGTCCGAAATTCTCTGCGAGGCCTGCTTCCAACATATGAACACCGTATCAATCACCACACGGTGCACCCATACAAGATTTCATACCTTTGCTAAATTCACATTATGCACCACGTCATTCAAAGGATCATAATAACATTATCTGATTATAAAAACCAGCATTCCTTGAATCTGATGCTAACAATGCACTTCATGATATATATAAGTCTTGTTCCAACTCTCACAATCCCGCCACGATGGAATAGATGTGCGTAGAAATTCATAACCACTACCAAATTAACAAATCATTGGGTCTATACTCCTCACAAGAACCATCACCTCATTCTGAACCAAATAGTGGTATTTGCTCTTCAATACACTTCATATAATCCAATTGCACTGATCCTAGATCCAATAATCTCGTCTCATCCTATACGAACTGCTTAGGTATTCATCCACCTCGGACATGACCAAAAGTCCCATATGATGCCACAACGTGCCAATAGGCTACAAGCTTGAACGTGATACATAAGTAAAACGAATTCAGGAGGGCACTACTCAACTCACGCAACTAATATGAACTTCCCTCGGAAAAATGGGAAACCAAACACACAAAAACAGATATAGGGAACTGTACTCAACATCACACTATTGCAGCGTGCAACCCGATCCGAACAATATACCCGTGGCGGCATGCCACCCGATCCACACATAAAATTCACATAAGAAGATACACTCCGAGCTAAATCTATCATTACTACAAAATACCGAATATCGTCCACAAGCACGCTAAGTGCATAATACCATCCCTAGGGTGACAGATAGCGCCATAAGCTACAAAATTAAAGCACAACTAAAGTGCTATATATGATTTGAATCTCGAGAGCCATCCTTCTCATATAACACCTTCGCTACAAGGAACCCCAACACATAATAAATTCATCAAGTTGTTTCACAACTCACACGACACAATCTAGATTACATGAAATAGTCAACGATGAAATAACATCCAACATCCGAATACTCCTCCATAAGGAGCGCTATTCTGAAATGAACACATCCGGCCTACTACAGAGCCCATACTCACATTTAAATCCATCCACAGACCTCAAGCTGATTTGATCGCATCGTACCAGGCTAATAACCTTTCAATGATCTATAATAATCCCTTTCTCCTGTAACTCGCACAATAACCATCATAACCAGAGTAACCTCCACAGTCCACAACCAGATAAATCGAGTGCCCTCCAGGCATAAATTCTCAAATCAGTGATATTACCACCACCTTCATACTTGATTTAAATTCCCAATCGATCAAGTGACTACATGTCACACTCGGCCAATCTTCCCGTGAGACACGCTCCCACGACCTGTTGTACTAGATAACAAGTCTTCACATCCTTACCACTAGATGCACTAATGTTGTAGAGCAAATCAAAAACCCATAACCAGGATGCAAAGCCCCTTTCACAAAACACCGATCTCAGGTGATGCTGAAGACAATAAGAACTTATTCTAAGCATTAAAATCCCTTTCCTGCTCCTCCGAGCTCGTGACATCCTTGTCAACACAGAACCGCAACCTTGATCCTCACTTCCAAATTTCTTACTACTCATTACATCTAACATCCCAATATGGAATAGCACTAGAACTTCATCATCACTTCTGAACCACTAATAGGATAAGCACTGCATCACCTAGAACATTTTACTTAACTCATTCTAAAAAGACCATGGCAACACGCGAGTAACTTCTCATAACCATAGGACATTCCAATCCTCAAGTAGTGGTCTAAACCACCATAACCCTTCTGGGATCCGCCTACACATAACATGCCACAATACTTGAATACTCTAAAAATAAAACCAAGTAAGACAACCGTCAAGCCTTGCATGTACTACCATAAATCACATGCATAACTTAATCATGCTAAAGGAACTGGTCAGTACCACAAATATGCCAATTCAACTATGGCTAACCAATCTAACTTCTTCCAATGTAACCTTGATTGCCTTAAATATAGTAAGAACTCCATTCAACACATAACACACACAATCCACACTCATCCCCGGTGTCCTTGTATCATGAGACCATGCTGTCTCAAATCTCGCGAACCATCTCACACCTTCCTTGGGCGCATATTCGCATCCTCGGCTGATGCACCTATTCTGATAATCCCTCTACAAATCTAAATTCAGTTTCTCTCATTCACCCAAATGCTAAATTGCAATCAAAAAAATATCATAGAACATTCGGAGCGTCCTATCACGATATGCTGCATAAGCTTGGTTCTTAACCACACCGCGGGCTTGAAATACTTAAGCACCGCATTTTAACCTTTTGAATTCAATAGGACCGTTGTTGAGAGTCACCTACTCTAGTTTGGTCCTGAATATATTCAACTCCAAGGCTCCACTGGCACATGAACACCCATCTTCATGGAGCACCCGATTAAATCACTTCCTTGTAAATCACCTCTGTACGAAGCATAAATCCCAAATTTTTCCAAAGCCCGAACATGAGTCAATAAGGCCAATTATAGCATACCTTTATCAATTCCTTTTCTTAAATTACCACTTATGTTCTTTTCCCTTAGCTATAACAACTCACCAATATGCTGATAACCCGAAACTTCATTAGTTGATAACCATGCAACCCAAATCATAGGCGTTGGGACTCTCCCACTTAGCTTGGAGCCATGGATAACATAACTATGGAACCTAGTGAGATTATTCCTTCATTGCTGACATGATCTTGCACAACCAACCCGCCAAACACCTCGAAATCCTTCTGTTTGACCTTTCATGAACTATCTGGATCACTAACTATATCCATACATTCGACCTCTTACCTGATAGCAAGTAAAATCCTTTGCAGAAGCTTTGCAACCAATGCAACCGCTGATCTTCTCACAGAATATAATCCACCTATGGAAGTTACATGCCGACATCTTCCAACGTTGTTCCACGGTGTCAAGCCACAAAATTTGAGGAGCACGATCGGCGCTCAACCGAGTAAACCCGACTGAACAAGCCTATTAGGTATCATTCTACCCAAACTAATTTATGATTAAATAGGAGATGGTCTCCATTAATCAGCTTTAGTAAGTATTTCATTAACAACTTTAATCACAATTATCAAAATATTACAAGTTTTATAAATCTTTGTAAGACATCAATATTTTTACTTCAATTCCCAATACCAAATACCACCCACAACCTGTCTACGGAGCCTCTGAACATAACTGAGGAGTAATGATATGAAAATGCCGGTAACAATACCTCAAATACAAAGTACATGATGAGAGAATGAACAAAAGATACATGACATGACCCCAGGATAGAGTGGGGCTCATCAAATCTGCTGGGAAAGAGAATACTACTATCACTAGCTGATGACGCTCGTTGTGGAACAACCTGTATCATGAAACGATACAGCGCCCCCGGCAAAAGGGACGTTAGTTCCATTGAATAGCACTAGTATGTATAACTAAACACCATCTAGTTAGAAAGAATTTTCATGTAAGAGCAAAGAAATCATAAACATCTTCTCATTAGAAAGAACTTTGAAACAAGAATAAAGAAATCATAAAGGTCAATCACAGTCTTTAACAATCACCACATCATCAAATCGAAGAATCATATGACTTTCACATAATTCTCATAGCTTTAGGTTGGGGAACTTGATATTGTTCATCATCATTCATAATACCACCGCTTTCTTGAGCGGGGTCCGATCACGACCCGATCGGCTAGGTTGCCTCATTTGAGACATGTACCTTAATCACAATTTCATTCTCAATCTCCAGAATTCAATATCAACACAATACCACCATGTGTGCGGCATGGTGTCCGATTACGGCCCGATTGGCTAGGTCATCTTACCAAGACGTTGTTCCTTTTTCATTAATCATGTCATTTCAATCTTTATTTCATATATATCAATTCATAGGTGCAACTCAAACACTTTAAATGATCACAACATTATCAAATAAAAGAATCATGCCATTTTCACATTATTTTCCCATAATCTTTAGTTTGGGGCATTCCACACTATTTATCATTTGTTTCCAATACCACTGCTATCATAAGCAAAGTCCGACCTCGACCCGATCGGCTAGGTTACCTCACTCGAGGCATACATTCCAATCACAATCTCATCTTTAATTTCATTTCCGAAATTCATTCATAATACCACTGCTTTCTTGAGCGGAGTCCGATATCGGCCCGATCGGCTAGGCCGCTTTGCCAAGGCGTTATTTCCTTTTTTATTATTCATCTCATTTCACATATATTATTTCATCGGCACTTGGGGCCACAACTCTTCACATCATTCTTGGCACTAGGCCGCATTTCATAACTCAATCTCTTCTTTTCCACATTTCACATTAATATCAATCTCATCAACAAGTCATTCAATTCAAGAGATCAAGTATACATGAGAAGAAATATGAATCATGGTCATATAGAATATTTCAAAAATAATACACCTCAAGTTCATTATCAGTGGAACTTCAAACACAAGGGTTCTTCCAAAAATGAGGGGACACACCAAACCATAATAGAAATAGACATCAAGTCATAAACAAGCAATTACACCAATCATTCTTGAAGTACCCCTTTTCAATCATGAAAATATACAATTTCAACATCTCTACACACATAGGATTTCACATAGTTTGACATAATACATGAAGCTCCAATTTCAACTTAAGGTCTAAGCATTTCAATACGTAATTCCTATCTTTTGCCCTTTTCATGTTATTAAGATAGCACGTTGATCATGTTGAGACACATCTTTCACGCATATAAGGTTACAACACCAATTCATGTAAAATAATAGTCGTTGCAACAATTCAACTTTAATCTTACCATATTCACACAAACATCGATGAAGCTTGATTTCTAAAAGACGGGGTTTTAGCCATACATACCTCAAATTTTCCCCTTAATGATACTACAATGATCCAATGCACTTAAGAAACTTCAATTTACAATACAACATTCAATATGGCCAATATTAGTAATAAATTCCATAACTTAAGCCATTTAGGCTTATTATCAAACACTTTATAGATATAGATATTTACACCTCATAACTATAGTATCGGTTCATCTGACTATCACCATTATTCTTTAATAATTTATACTCCTAACATCACATGCGTTATCAACCAATCACACCCAACCAATGAAATTCCATCAAATAATCACCTTTAAATCCCTACCATGATCCTGTATTTAATTTGGGAATTTATGGCTTCTAATCACCATACCATAAGTTTTAATACTTGATTCATACTCATAATTCCATAATAACTCCACATATGTAAGTCTAAGGGTAAAAGATTACCACTTGTAGTCCAAATCTTGAAAGACAACTTTTGGGTGTTCTTGAGATTTTGAAGAAATTCTATAAAATCCAATCAAAATCATGTCATGGTCATGTTGCAACTAGCGATTGAGAAGTGAAAGCACCATGAAAACACAATTATAAACTCACCTTAGGTGTGCAATTGGATGCCTTGGTTGAAGGGGTGGAGAGGATGCCTTAGCTCAAAAAAATGAACCCTTGCATTTTTTTGGCGAAATGAGGTCCTTTTACACTAAAAACCCAATTTTTTGTACACCCGCGCCGTGGGGCACGGGGCAGTTATGCAAAATGTGTCAGGAAATGAAATTTCTGACCATATTGGAATTACTACTGGCGCGGCGCACCGGGCGCCGCATGGGGCGCCGCGGTAGTGCAATTTTCTGCGCTGCTTTGGTAATTTGGTCATAACTTTATGTAGTAATGTCCGAATAACGAACAGTTTAAAGAGTTGGAAACTAGACTCAAAGGGATTTAATTAGATAGGTTTTGCATCACACAACTCCTTATATAACTGGAGATATAATTGTCCAAAGTGAGGTCTTGTGCGCACTTATTTACAACTTTTGTCTATTATGAAATTTTCAAACTTGGCTTAGACTTAGGCCTCTCCTTAGACCCCAATTCACTTCTAATATGACTTATACGCTTATTAATATATCCAATTGACATCCATTATACCATGAATCTTTATTTGCACACAAAATAAAATAATTAGCCTACCTTGGCACGACGAAATCATAAATTACTTGAAATTTTTTTTTCAGGGACTTACATACGGGGTACAATCACTACGACATCAATAACCCATCCTGAGCCCATGCTCATTCACCAACAATACCAGTTTATTCACTCTTTATGAACATCAACTAAATATGCAATAATATATTCCACTTCAAAGCTATATTGCATTGTTCTTCGAATCAAGCAACCACCTTTCTGTTGCACCCAATCTCCCGCCATATAATAGCCAATATCTCAAATTAAGCCCGTGGACCCAATCACCGTCCGCTAAAATTCCCCAATCGCTCTAAACTTTTCCTCAAGGTGCATAGTTATCCTGCCACTGAACCCATATGCTACGTTGCCGCTCTCCCACTTTGGTGAAACTCACTCCTTTAAGCAACTACTCGACTTTCGCTTATTACACCTAGCCTTCTAGAAATTTAACCACCGCCTCACACTTTCCACATGTCCTTCCTCATCCTCTGCTACCCAACTGTTGCCTTAGATCAATATCTATCTCTGTAGCACTTGAACCGATAGATTGCTACAACTTCAACCTTTTCCGGAGATACTCCTTCTCGAGCCGTCAACATTCAAAATACACATTTAATCTTTAGACCCCGCATCCCGCGATCACTGACAGCCATTTCTCCAATACTATCTCATAATATCTTGCCCTAAAGGTGAATTTTAGAAGATCATAACACCGACGAACTTAATACATTCAATCGATGGCGATGACACAATATCGCAAATAAAAATTCTACCACACTTAAAAACACCAAGTCTCGTTACCCTATCAACCCAAACCTGAATATTTATAGTTTAATTGACATTCCTCCACCAAAAATAAAATACCGAATCTTTGAATCGTACGCTAAGTAAACCTCATTTCAAGTTATTCACTATCTCGACACATAGGCAAGCATCCTACCATCACATCAATAATATGAGATAACCATTCATAAGCATCATAGCAACATGTGCATAGCCTCAAAGCTCTCAGAAGTATAGCTACTGAGCTGAAACAACAAAATATCCTTCCGCAAGGCGACGAAAATAATCCAATCAACTACACAGGGAGAAGCATTCCACACCACATCTATAGTTCCATTAAAATTCTTCAATTCTTGATTTATAATAAGTGCTTTGTGTCGCATAAGAATGATTAGGAAGGAGAAAAGGGCATAACTCTTTTAAGGATCAAAGCGCACAATGAGAAATCAAGAAGGGAAGTGCACCTAACATCTCTGTAGCCTCTTGAAGATAAGTACAGATATCTCCATACCGATCTGCAAGACTCTAATAGACTTTCTCATGACTCGTAAGACCTAAGGGAACCTAGTGCTTTGATACCATGCTGTCACGACCCAAATTTCATAAGGGTCGTGATGGCGTCGAACACCGCTGTCAGGCAAGCTAACCATAAATACTTTATTAAATTCTTGTTTGAATAATTGTGAAAACTATAATTTTCCTTCAATTTGGCTAGTAAAAGATAATCTTTATAAAATAAATAAAATAATGTTTAGAAGTTAATAGAGACTATTCCATAATCATTCCAAAACCCAGTGTCACAAGTGCATAAGCGGTTTGTAGGGAATGATGTAATACATCAACTGTCTGGATTACAAATTGAACAGAAAAGAAAATACAATACAATACTCTGAAAGAGACTCTGCTGGCTGCGGGTCATCTTGAGAGGTGTAGCTCACCTAAATCTCCATATCAACCAAGCCATTGCGCCTAACTAGGCCACTACACAGATATGTACCTGTACAATAAAAATGGATAGCAAGTGTAGTATGAGTACGAAAACAACGTGTACCCAATAAGTATCCCGTCTAACCTCGAAGAAGTAGAGATGAGAGTTCAACTTCGACACTAACAAGTGGTCAAATAATAATATACTATTAATGTGAATAATCATAAATTTATTAGAAACTGCAGTAAGCTCAAGAAAATCATGAAAACAAGTAAATAGTCTTTTCTTTTATGTTTACAGTTTCCAAATTCTTAGTCGATGGTTTATCAATTTATCTCAGACCAGGGAGGGAAGTTCATAAATTACAAATCTTCCAGGAAAGTAATACAAGCATGCGCAAATCATGCTGAGGTTGTACGGCCCGATCCAAAAATATCTAAATTGTGCACTATCAGAGGATCGAATGGCGCGAACCATAAATGAATCTATTACCCCGCACGCGAATCATACGTGCAACACAGTCAAATATAAATAATTGAGTTACCCCGCTCGCAAATCATACGTGCAATGTAGGTACTCATAGATACACACATTCAAACGGTCAATTAAGAATTCATCAGGTAAAATTTTACCACGGAAAAGTAATTTCTTTTTTAACGTTCAAGAAAATTTATTTTAACTCTTTAGAAAGTCATTTACTAATTCGATGTGATTTGAGCAATTTAAATTGATAACAAGGATACAAATATTTCAGGTATAGCATGCTTTTGGGTCCTAGAGTACCCGAACATAAGCACCATAATAGCTACGTAGGACTCTCGTCACCTCATGCATATGTATCCCCCCCCCCACCCCAAATAGACACACAACTAATTATTTCACCTATGGGGATAATTGCCTCTTACAAGGTTAGAAAGGATACTCACCTTGCTCTGAAGTTCCATAACCGGCATTCCACGCCTTTTTCGAAGGCTCAAATCGATGGACAATGCTCCAAAACTAGCCAATAAGCAAACCCATTAATTTATGCTCAACTACGCGTAATAATCCAATTTATAACCATTACAAACCCCGGTCGAAAAGTTGATAGAAATGCCCTTCGGCCCACGTGTCCGAATTCTGAAGTTTTTCGAAGGTAAAGTTTACCCATAACCTCACAAACTCAAATATGTAGTTTACTCTTAATTTCATGTCCATAATCGTGGTAAAAATTCAAAAATACCAATTTTATAGGTTTTCCCCTCAATCCCATATTTCTACCAATTTCCATGCTAAAATCTATACAAAATAAATTTATTTAACTCAAAACAAACACAAGCCACTTACCTAATGCTTGGTGGTGAAAATGGCACCTCAAAGTTGCTCCAAAAATCATCTCCAACAGAAGATATGGGGTTTAGATGAACCCAACCCCCAATTTAAAAGAACCTCACTGCCTCTAGCATTTCCGCACCTGCGGTCACTTGACCGCTTCTGCGGTGTCGCAGGTGCAACCTACAATCTGCTTTTGTGGTCCTCCTCCAGGCCCTCAAATTCCTTATCTACGCCCTTCCTTCCGCATGTGTGGTCCTATTTCTGCGACAAGATAATTGTATCTGCAATCCCAGCCTAGCCCAGCCACTCCCGCTTTTGTTGCACCATGACCACTTTTACGGCTCCGCACCTGCGGCCAAGACCTCGCAGGTGCGGTTACACCAGATGACAGCAGGCTTCGGCTCTTCCTCCCAACTCCAATTTGATCGTTTAACCTCTCGAAATCCACCCGAGGCCCCCGGGACCACGTCCAATCACACCATCCAGTCACATAACATAATTTGGACCTACTCAAGGCCTCAAATCACATCAAACAATGCCAAAATCACGAATCACACCCCAATTCAATCTTTATAAACTTTATAAACTCAAACTTCTACATCAAAATGCTGAAACCTATCAAATCACATTCGATTGACCCCATTTTTGCGCACAAGTCATATTTAACATAACAGACTTTCTACTACTTTCATAATAGAATTCCGAACCCGATATAAAAAATTCCACTTTCAATCAAATACCCCAAAACCTTCAAGCTTCTATCATTAGCCAATGACACCAAAATGACCCACGGACCCCTGAATTCATTTCCGATAACGCACCCTAAACCAGAATCACCATATGGAGCTATTCCTAGACTCAAAATCCTAAACGGTCATTGATAAAACTGAAATGCACTTCAACCTAAGCTTATGAAATTCTTCCAAAAATGTTAACTTCCACAATAGGTGCCGAAATGTTCTCGTGTCTTCCAAAACCCAATCCGTACATGCTTCTAAGTGCAAAATCATCATACAAACCTGTTGGAACAATCGACTCCCGATTTTGAGATTGTTTACTCAAAAATCCAATTTTAGTCAATTCTTTCAACTAAAAGCTTTCGAAATTAGAATTCTCTTTCCAAATTAACTCTGAACTTCCCGGAACTCAACTCCAACCACGCATACAAGTCATAATACCTGAAATGAAGTTGCTCATTATTTCAAACTGTCAAACGATGTGCTAGAGCTCTGAACGACCGTTCGGGTTGTTACATACGGGCAATTCCATGACATCCCATAAAAGGATAAATCCATGATGGCATATTGATGATCAAATCCACAACAACATATAGAAGGAAAAATTCCTCATAAAATATAGAAGGACAGGTACATCACAATACATATATGACAAATTTGTATCCCCATATTGATGGATAAATCCACATCACCATATAGACGGACTAATCCATATCACAATATAGACGGACAAATCCACATCACAATATAGATAGATCAGCTCACAACAAGATTGGCTTAAGGTGCAAAGGAACTTAAATGTCTATATTTAGCTTGGAAAATTACAGATCTTTTTCAGGACAACCCTGCGACGAAGCCAACTTAAGGTGCAAAGAGACTTTAACTCCCACCTTAATATTGGAAAATTATAATTTCTTTTAAGGAAAAAATTTCGACAAGGCCAACTTAAGGTGCAAAGGCACTTAAAAGTCCACCTTGAGATTGGAAAATTAAAAGGCTTCAACCCGAAGGTTTGGTGGACTTGACGTCATCGTCTTGAAAGACTTGGAAAACTTTGATGCTTTATCTCGAAGAGAGATGCACTTTTAAATTTCAACTTGGAAAATTAGCAAACTTAAAAACATCAACTTGAAGACTTAGAAGGCTTGAATACTTAAACTTGAATACCGGTGAATATGAAGGCCGACAAAATTGAAGACTTCAATTGAAAGATGTCAGCTCGAAGACATAGAAGGATTAAATACTTCAACTTGATGGCCGAAGAATGCTTGAATACTTCAACTTGAAGACAAGAGGACTTGCAAACTTTAACTTGAAAAACTAAGACTTCAAATCGAAGACTTAGAGGGATTCAACTTGAATATCAGCGAGCTTGAAACCGGCATACTTAAAGTCTTGGTAGACTTTTAATACTTGAAACTAAAGGTGTAGTAGCCAAGATGAATTCAACTTGACTTGGCATTAAAAACTTCAATTTGAAGATTTGACCTTCTACTAAAAGACTAAATGCATCCATCAAAGATGCCAATTTGCTATGGAGGTTTGCCCCCATTGAACCATCAATCTTTGATAAGTTACAAAGTTTAATGAATGAATACACGTAAGTCTGATCATTTTTTAAGTCCCAGTACAGTGGATTAAATTCCATCATGCCTCATTCGAACAATGATTAGGGCAATATATATCTTTTGAACTCATGCGACTAAAGTTAGAATGAAACTCTAGGCTGCCTACATACCTCGGTGAAGAGGATGAAGTCAGATCGTAGTTCAAAATGGGTGATTTTTTCTATCTTAACTTTTGCCTAGGCTGCCTCTTTCGAGATTTTTAACGTAGCGGACATTTATTTTTATTTTTATTTATACACAGTTTATACTCTTACAGGACAAGAGTAACATGGAATTTATGCTCTTGTGTTAAGGAGCGCAGCAATCATGTAGTTTAAGCTCGTGAGTTCAGGAGTGTAGTAATTTAAAGATTTAACTCAAATTTTAAGAGCTTTATGACTTGAGGATTTAGCTAAAAGTTGAAGAGCTTTGCAACTTGAACTTTGGATCGAATTTAAAAAGCTTTGCAACTTGAAGCCTTTGCTCAACTTTGAAGAGCTTTCAACTTGAGTCTTTGCTCGAATTTGAAGAGGTTTGCGACTTCAACACTTTGCTCAAATTTGAATAGCATTACAAATTGAAGAGTTTGTTTTAATTTGAAGAGCTTTACGTCTTAAAGAATTAGTTCAAATTTGGGGAGTTTCGTGACATATAATGTAGGATCATGTGCTAAGAAGCCTTATAACTTGTAGTCTAGGCTTGTGCGTTGAGGAGCATTATAACTTGCAACTTAGGATCGTGCATTGAGGAGCATTATAACATATAATTTCAGATCGTGCATCGAGAAGCGTTGCAATATGTAGTTTAGGCTCGTGCATTGAGGAACATTATAACTTACAATTTGGGAACATGCATTATGGAGCGTTATGACTTGCAGTTATGCTCATGCATCAAGGAGCATGAAGATATGCATAGACTCTTCGATTTCATTCTCAGATAAAAACTTACCCTCATCGCCTTCTTATTCTTCTTCTTTATCGTAAGGCTCAAAGACATGTAGCTCTTAGTCTCCACTTATAGCCATACCTAATTCCATATCATGAGCAAGAGTTGCTAGAAGTTTCGCTAAGGAGATGTTTTAAATTGAGTGTTAAGCTCCTCCGACGGTTGATAAAGTCAATAACTAGCTTATCCTTTTGTTGGTGAGAGTTTGTAAGTTCGATCGTGCTTACGATGCATCTTCTACTATAGAAACTAATTGAGAAAATCTTTCTCCAACTGCTCCCAACTATCGATAGAACCAGATACGAGATCGGTGTAACAATCGAATGCATTATCTTTGAGAGATCGCACAAACTATTTGACAAGATAATCTGCATACGTTCTAGCATTGTTGCAAGTTTCAACAAAGTGTGCTATATTTTGTCTCGAATTTCCCTTGCCGTCGAATTGTTGCAACTTAGGAGGTTGATAATCAACATGTATCTTCAAGTTATTAATTCATTGCGTGTACAACTTTGCATGTGTGAGAGATAATTTTGACAGCTCACTGTATCTTCGATATAAAGTCTTTTAATTTCTGAACGAGAATCAGACCTTCAGTGGAGACTTGAATCCCCTTGGTTATCGTTGCTTGCTTTTTGAAGGAGTCTTCGTTCTATTGTGATCTTTGAAGATTTAAAGATGTTTGGGTGGATTCTCCCTCTACAATGCTATCCAATGTATTTGTTAACTTGGAAAGATTAGCATCTTGATATTGCACGCGCTTTGATAAGCTTTTAACGGCTTTCGACAAGTTTGCAAGTTGTTCTTCTGTAGTAGAAGTTTCAATGCTTGCATGATTGTCGTATACGATGAAGAATAATATAGATCATCGCTGGGATAGAGCTTAGAGGTCGCATAATGGACACTAGAAGAGATCCAATGCTCAGATCATCATCATCGGCTTGCATGAAAGGTTTCTTGGACTGAGATAAAGTAAGTTGAGCAAGAACCTTTTTTATCCTTTCGGCGATATCATTCCCTTTTTAAGTCGCGCTTGTAAAGGATCTTATTCCTTTTGAGGATGAAGATCCAACAACAGGTGTTAATGCTGACAACACTTGAAGTGTTTGTTGCTCTAAAGAGCTTACTTTGCTCTTTGTAACTGGCCATAATATTTCAAAGGTAATATTGAGGATGTTTTCCACATCAGCATAGAACTTGGAATTAGCAGCTTTAGTGGAAGTTGATCTGTAGTTGATTTTCTTTGAAGCTATTTCGATTATCATGAAATTTGGTGATTGAAAAGTTGAGATGAGAGGTAAAGATTGCCCCAACAGGCTTGCCAGAATTTGTAGACAATAAATTTGCGTCAAGAAAATAAAATCAAGACAAAAAATATTGCAACAATTGTAGTGTTTGATTTCAAATAATTTGAGTGTTATAATCTCTATGGTTCTTCTAATTCTACTTTTTCAATATAAATTCAAGGGCCTTTGAGCTTGATCTTGAATTTGATTTTGATTTATCTGTCATGGACACTTTGATTGTTGCCACGAAGTTTATCACGAACAATTAGTCTGATCTTGAACGCCTTGTATTTGATTTGACTTTGTTCTTGATCTTGAATACTTGAAATTTGTGTTGAAGTACTTGAATGGTTGAACTTTTGCAGTTTGCAGAGAATTGTGGCCTTTGATCCACGAGCTCCCTACTGTTTTCTTGTTATAACTTATGGTCCCTTTTCTGAGTTTTAAAGGCCCCATTTTATATTTGTGGAAGGAAAGATGTAGGAGAAGAACAAAATCTTTCTGCGCAATCAAATTGAAGTGTAACAAGGCCGCATTTAATTGGCCAGAACATGTCACTGGGTCACAGTTTCATTGGCCTTTTAATTTGGATCGGCATGCTTTGTCTCTTTGATATGTGGCACGATCATAATGGCTCTTCCATTTGAATTGGTGTGTCACGTCATTTCGCACGTGGCACCAAACTAGGCCTCTAGAAAAATGTTATCTTGGGCCTGGTGAAGTGGGCTCATCATTTATAGACCAATTATATTGGATAAAATTTCATGGTATAGCCAGTTTTCACACTGGTCAATAAAAAATAGCCAGCATTTACCAAGTCAATGAAAAATAGCAATTTTTTTGCTGCAACAGGACCGGTCCAGTATAATATACGGGAGTTCTAATGCATTTTTGTACGAACTCCAGCATATTATGCTGGACCGGTATACTTTGCTAACTCCTGTAAAATTTGCGGGAGACTGGAGCACCAGTGCTTCAAACTCCAATATATTATACTGGACAATTATACTTGCTGGAACTCCCATAAAATTTACTGGAGTTCCAGCATAATTATGCTTGAACTCCCGTAAAATTTACGGGCGTATTTTTTCGGATTTTGAACAGTGTTTTCGCTCAGATTTAAAGTGACTAAATTTCGATGACTTTTGAAACTTGGCTATTTTTCAACGACCAGTGGTAAATCTGGCTATTTTTGAATTTCTCCCATTATATTGGACTCACATAATTAATCCAATTATATTAGCCCAAAATATTTATTTAGATTAATTAAAATATAGTCCATGTTATTTTATCGATTTGAATTCGATAAAATTTAAACATTTACAGTTGCTTATTACTATATAACTTTATCAAAATTTATTGACCAGCTTTTTTACTTGTGCAATCAATTATCAAGAAATTTACTGGATTAAGCTTACAAATTTTGTTGTGTTAAAATAATTTACCTATTCTCTTTTATGAATTCAAATCTATTGGTCAATTTTTTTGATATCCACTAGAATTCTAGAAACATGTCAAGGTAGTAGAAAATACCATTAATTTATCGCTAGGTTAAGATGTACGGTGCTGGACCGTCGATGTCGTGAAAATACTACTATTGAGTATTGACAAAAGCGAAGAGTATGTATGCTGAATTCTCCACTAGAACCGTTTTTTGATGTATATCCCAGATGTAACCCACGTTTCCGTTAATTTGCTCCGCTATATCCACATTTTTACACACATAATCTTTAACCGCTCTCTATTGACAGTTCAAAATCTCACTTCATAAAGCCTGCAGTTTTCTCAAGAAGCACTCTCAAAACCAGTCTACAAAATCCCAAGAGAGGACAATTCCAACAAGAGAAACCAAACAATGGCACCAAAGAAGAGTAACGAAAGAGTGAGTACCACAGTCACCGCCAAGAAATTGGTCGAAGAAACTCTTCAAGTAGTGGTCACACCACTCACTGGCGAAACTCAAGAGAAAGAAAATAAACAACAAGAACAAGCAGAAGAAGAAGAAGAGAAAGGGCAGAAAAAGAAACCAACGAAGATCGAAAAAGAAGGCAAAAGGAAGAAAAAGAAAAGTACTAACGTAGGTTATGGGAGATATATTTATAAGGTAATGAAGCAAGTGCATCCCGATATGGGAATATCATCAAAAGCTATGACCATATTGGACAATTTGATCGGAGTCATGTTTGAGAGAATTGCAGAGGCAGCAGCAACGTTGTCAAAGTACGTAGGGAGGACAACGTTGTCGTCGAGGGAGATTCAGGGTGCTGTGAAGATGGTGTTGCCAGGAGAACTTGGGAAGCATGCCATTGCTGAAGGAACTAAAGCTGTAGTCAGTTACGTTACTACTGTTGCTGAAGAAGACAAGTCCAAGACTAAGTGAAGTGAACGTAATGTTAATTTGTTGTAGTGCTAATTATAGGTTTCTAAGTAGTGTTTTCTTTTACTTTGAGTTTTTTCTATTTGTTTTCTTAACTTATCAGTTAGCTTCATGTCGTGATAGTAGTAGATATTTGGAGTATAGAAAAATGCAGTTTGCATGTAATCTTTTCATATTCATGCACGGCAAGTAGGAGCGTATCATGAATTTGTACAAGCGGGGTGTCTGTATATTATCACAATTCTACTACTATGTCTACTTGTGTTCAGGCTATGTGCTATAACAATATTATGCATTTACAGCTACAAATTTTTAGTTATGAATATAAATTTCGGGGCTATTACCTAATAATAGACACACAAAAATTAGAATTTCATGCCTACTTACACTTTCATAAAATTTCTTAGCTATAAGAATTAATGAAGTAAAGTTACTTCTTCATTTTTACTATAGTTGCTAAGTATTATAGCAATAACTGCCGAAATAACTATTACGCTAGCGTGGGAAATTCGTTTATTTGCTATCTTTTCTCTTATATCCCCTGGAATTGATGTGAAGGAAGCCTCATTTGAATCCTTGATTTTGAACCCATAGAACACATTAGCAGCCAAAAATCCCTGAAAGCATTGATCTAAAGGACATAAGCGTTTATCTATATAACTAGTTAAATTACACGTGGTTTCCGCAGAAAAAGATATCTTTAACATATTTCATTGACATCGAAGGAATAAAATATAATATAATTATATAAAATAAATAATAAATAAATAAAGTAAGAGACACATCTGAAACGAATATAAAAACAAACGTATAAGAAAAAAAATTACCTATGGAGAAAATAAAACAGAAAAATTCAAATAAAAGTATCTCATACTTAATAGAATAAAGGTTCATACTCATGATATGAGAAAAAATAAGTAATGTAACCTCTGACGTTCCTTTAGTTAAATATTTTCGAAAAAAATATTTGAAGTAATTATATGCATTCGGTAGAGATTACATTCGGTGAATGTTAATCATAAATTCATAGACAGATACTTTTGGTCTTAAATAAGTGTTCTCGTCTTCATTTCCTATTTGAATTTTGCTCATTATAATATTAATCAATGTAATAATTTCATTAGTAACTATTGTTTTGAGACTTTTGAAAATTTAAATAAGATTAAAAAATGAGGAGAAATAAAAATGAAGAGAAAAATATCGGAAAATAGTGGGCCAAAAAGTAAAAGGAAATACGGCTGAAAAGAAAGGAACGTATCCTGTTAAAGCCAATATGCGGAGAAATAGTTATCAACCAGATGATTTTTGGTCTTGGATTTCCATCCAACCTCTTCACTTGCTGCCAATAAAAATTCTCGAGCATTTTCTGTTGTAAATATCCCAAATGTTTGAATATTTCTGCAACTAATATTCAGTAGTTCCCATCTCAATCTGAAATTAGGAAAACAATATCTCTGTATAGGTTAAATATTTTATATTAAGTGATTGCACAAGGGAGGGAGCGGACTGAGGATAAGCTAAAATTGAAGACAACTGTTCCGTTTGATACCGGAAATAATAGTGCTCATAAAGATGTAATAATTAAATGCCTACCACCCTGTAACAATTAATGTAGAATATTTTACAGCATTTAGTACACTATCCATTATAAAGAATTTGTCATTCATGCCAGCCGTTACACATTCTTCAACGGCCCTCATAATTGACACTAAAGCATGATCCTAGGACCATGTTCCCAGGGTACAACTACAAATAATGAGTTGTTATTATTATAAAGAACATGAATTTTCTGACGAACTTAAGCTATAATTTATTCAAATCTTTATATAATTTTATCTTTTTGCTTTTTGATTTTGTTACTGTTGTGCCCAGAAGCCCTACTCCCGTCACTACTGTTTCTATCGGGGCCCGAAAGGTGCAGGCCCAAAAGGCCAACATATTAAGAATTGCACAAAAAGAGTCTGAGTTGTTGCGGGAATTCGTAACCCAATTCTAGAAGGTAAGGATATTGCTTCGGGATGTCCCAGATAAGTTGGTGGCTGAAGCATTCACTAAGGCTTTGAATCCAAGAAGTTCTGATGCTTCTCAGAAGTTGAAGGAAAGCTTGCCAGAATTCCAAGCGAGGACTTAGGCGGATGTTCACAATGGGTACGAGTCAAAGATAAGGACTGAGGATGATCAGATCGGTTTCCTAGCGTCGGCTAAAGGTCGGGAGAAGAATAAAGAAAAATCAAAAGATGATTTCGACACAGAGAGATGGCCTTCGAGGGTCAAGTTTTGCCCCATGAATGGGTCCGAAGAACGCGGCAAAGGTTTTCGGATGGTAGATAGGTTCGATACTGATAGAAGAACTGATCGCGGTAAAAAAACAAATCATTGCATGACAAATAAATATTAGGTTCTCGAGATCCTTCCTATCCTAGGCTATCAGAATACAACTTCAATTTTAGTGTACTAGAGTTAGCTAGTATCGGTTATGAGGAACATTAAAGAAAGATGATTCCCGAAACCGATGAGGTCCTATCCCAACCAGAGAGATCCTAATTTGTGGTGCGAATACCACAGGAAAAATGGCACCCGAACTGGGGAATACCAAAATCTGCTTGAAGAAGTGGCTACATTACTGAAAAATGGCTATCTCAGGGAATTCTTAAGTGACCGAACCAAAAATAATTATGGATGTAACTGTGATAACACCGAGCCCTCAAAACTAGGAGATAATCCCCCGTGCCAAACGATCAACATAACTTTCAGGGGGAAACGAGATTAACGGGGTTACCTTCTCGGTAACAAAAAAGATATAGGTATCAGTACCCTACAGTTAAAGACTCCGGAAAGTCGGTGAAGACCACATTACTTTCACGGAGGAAGATGCAAACAGATTGTTGCTATAGCATAACAATGCATAAATAATTTATCTAAATGTATTAGATTTTAAAATCAAATTTGTTTTGGTTGATCCAGGGGGTTCGGTCAATATTATACAATGGAGGGCATTGAAACAAGCCAATCTTACCGGAAGCATCATTTCCGCCACAAAACTCCTCACTGGATTCAACCTCGCAAGCGTGACAATCTGAGGAGATATCCTGCTGCCCAAAAATACTGAGGGGGTGATGAAGGCTACCCTTTTCGAGGTTGTGGATGGTGTTATGGGTTGCAACATTATTATGGGAAGAACATGGTTGCATGAGATGAAAGTCGTGCCTTCAACGTATCATTATTTTCTGAAATTACCAGCTCCCGAGGGGATTAAACAGATTAAAGGAGACCAACCGACGATAAGGGAGATGAATGCGATTTCGGTCTCCAGTAGAAAAAGGAAGGAGCATGTAGCATAGCAGTTACAGGAACCGGCGCCTAATCCCAAATCAAGTGAAGTCAACCAGGGGAAGAGCCATCATAATCTTACCAGGTGTCAAAGTATTTTCAAGTACCAGAAGAGACGGACACAACGAAGTCCACATCGGAAGAGCTCGAGAAATTCCACATCGGAAGAGCTCGAGAAAGTCGCATTATTTGAAAAGTTCTTGTAGAGGAAATTCCACTTTGGGACAGGACTAAACCCCGAGCTGAGGCTGGATTTATTGAATTTCTTAAATTTAATGTCGATTATTTTGCATAATCGCATGCGGATATGAAAGGTATCCCAACGGATGTGGCCGTACATAATTTAAGCTTGGATCCCAGCATCCCTCCGTTAAGACAAAATAAACGCCCTATTGCAGAGGCCAGAAATAAATTTGTCAAAGAAGAGGTAACTCACTTAATTGATATTGGTTCGATCCGAGAGGTAAAGTATCCGAACTGGCTAACTAACATAGTATTAGTTACTAAGAATAACAATAAATTTTGCGTGTGTGTAAACTATAAGGACCTGAATAAGGCGTGCCGAAAGGACTCGTTCTTACTGCCAAACATCGATCAAATGATTGATGCAACGGCTAGGCATGAGTTAATAAGTTTCCTCGATGCTTATTTCGGGTACGACCAAATTAAGATGAAGTCGGGGCATCAGGAAAAGACTTGTTCATAACGGATTTTGGCATATATTATTATAATGTGATGCCTTTGGGGCTAAAGAATGTCAGAGCCACTATCAACGGCTCGTAAACAATATGTTTGAAAAATATATATGGAAAACCATGGAAGTTTATATAGACGATATTCTTCTTAAGTCTCTGAACGCAGGTGATCATCTTAAGCATCTACAAGAAACTTTTGACATCCTAAGGAAGCAAAATATGAAGCTTAACCCTGAGAAGCGCGTGTTCGAGGTCAGCTCCGGGAAGTTCCTAGGATTTCTGGTATCACAAAGGGTAATTAAGTTAAACCCCGATAAGATTAAAGCCATCGAAGACATTCCAAACCAGCTATCAAGCGTAAAAGAGATTCAAAGGCTCATGTCGCGCCCCCTTTCTTACTCCGCGGAGAAAATCCAGGTTTTGATGTTCATGGGGGTAATAACTCATTTCCTTTTTTGGATTTAATTATTTGAAGAGTCGTCACCTAACGGATTATGGTGCGTTAGGCACCTAGAGCGATTAACTCTTAGACTACTTTGCATTACTAGAGATTTAGGGTAAGGGCTCGAAATAGCCTTTATGGGAAGGTGTTAGGAACCCCTCTAGGTCCACAACAGTGGGTCCCGACCGAACTTATATTTATGTGAATTGGTCCTTTTAACAAATAAATAGTTTTAACACATACTTGCAAATAAGGGCATGTTTTGACATTGTATGATTCATGTAATGAAACAAAGGGAAAAGACTTGAACAAGTTTCACATGTACAGAGGAAAGTAAAATTTAAAGAACGGGAATTGGGAAAGAGGGGTCCTAGGTTGGTTAGCCTACAGGATCACCCCACACAATGCCCGATAATCACTTCTCAACGAGGGGCTACACGTGACATTAGCGCGTAGTCATCATATCCTTACTACCCAATTCCGTCCCCTTGGTTATAGCCTGAAGCGTTCTAGCAACCTTGATAGATATCCTATGTGTGCACTACCCATCCCTTTCTCGTGGTCTTAGAGATATTTAGGACCTCTAGTTTTAGGTAGTTCTAGACCATCCTAAAGTATTTAAAGGAGAAAAGTCTAGGCGTCAATCAGAAAAATAATTAGGACTGCACATAAAGAGTTGGGACAATTAAAGGATCCTATTTACCTCCACAAACATAACAAGTAAGTGCACGTCGCAAAAAAACTATTTCAAGTATTTAAGAAAAAAACCCACAATGTATGTCCTGTTGAGAAAATGAGTAACGCAGCAGCTGCTGCACCACCTAGGAGAAATGTCACTGCCTTTACGCATGATGAAGAGCAACAAATCGAAAAATCTGGTGCGGCAATGCAAACTGGAAAGGATAAAAAGAATGATGCTGCGCGAGGTTCTACAACAGCTTTGGCAACATTTTCCAATTCTGCGAGTAAAGCAACAGCTGGTGTACAACCTGAAAACAATGTGAACGCTAATGGGCTTACTGGGGAAACTACAGTTTGTGATGATCGACCTCCAGTTGGGATTGTATTTTCACCAACTGGTGTAGATGCAAACTTGGGGGCTCCTAAAGCTTTGAAGGTAGCAGCTGGACAGTTGCGTAGCACAGATGTTACAATTGGAAAGGGAACTGGGCAAATAGAAGCAGTAGCTACCGCTGATATAGTTGCAATTGAGGATGGGCAATTGGTTAAACATGCTGGAGATGTAAAGAAGGCAACAATTGATGCACCAACTAAAGATGAGCGTGGTTTTGCTGTGGGTTCAAAACTGGAGGCTACTGCTGCATTAGAAACAGCTGGAGATCGAGCTAATGCTGGGGTTGGCAACACTAGTGTTACAAAGACTGATGCAGTAGGAAAGCATAGTGTTAATTCAAAAAATGGGAAAGCAGCTTATGGCCCTAATGGAACAGTACTTGCAGCAGTTCCTATAAATATGCAATTTACTGCAGCTAATGTATTTAAAAATGCTGATGGAACAGTGCCTGCACAAGACTTTGCTGCTACATTGAGTTTGAATCGTGGAAGGCCTGTGAATATAGCTACTGCAGCTGGAGTTCATATCCCCGGAAACCAAAATCTCACTGGAGATCAAAATTTCCGGAATATAAGGCAACCTAATGAAGTTGAAAACCTTAAGCATGGAGTGGAGCACAATGAAATAGCTGGTATTGATCGACAAAATTTTGCGACAGAGGGTCGACCTACACAGCTAACAAACTTGTCAAGCAATGCTACAACTAGGCAAGTAGTGCATATGCTGATAGGAAATACAGGGGAAGCAACTTTTAAAATGCAATCTTCTGCAAATTTGGAAACTAAAACAGCATCAGCAACAGGTGATGTCCAGGAGCAATTTATCAATATTGTAACTTATGCTGCAGCTGACAATGTGAATAAAAAAACTGGAATGCACAGTGACGCGAATCAACAAATGATGGAGATTAGTTCTGCACTTGATCAAAATATCTTGTCGACTCCAAACATTAACAAGCCATTGGTGACGTTGAATAACACAAGACAAGAACATGAGGGCTTAATTGGAGAAGATGAGCTAAGCTATGAACCTGGCAATTTAATCGACTTTCAAGAGTTAATGAGCTCTAAGTACAAGATATGGGCTGACCAAACAGAAGAGTATGAAGAAAATGAAGTGTATTTTGAGGAACAAAACACTCAAGAAACAGGCTCGTCAACAAAACGAGAAGATAACACAAAGAAAGGGGCAGTAACTGTTTTTGAGCAGGTTTCCAGTACAAATGTGCAAACTGCGTTTGTACTAACCGGACAGAATAGAAAAATGTCAACTGCTTCATGAGATGGAAAAGCAACACAAGAGGTTGCCCTTAGGAAGCCCCCAATGAGAAATGCAAAGCAAAAGGTGGGGGTACCTACCACTTCCACAAGGTCAAATAAATCAAAAAGAAATGATAAAGTTTGAAAAATACTTGAAGAAAGCGGAATAAGAAGCAAAAGAGAAACAAATTGGAGAATGCACAATTTTTAACAAAGAGGGCAAAGACTGAATTTTTTATATTGTATTATTTTATCACTTTTTAAGTATTATCATCTGTAATCTCATCACAGAGTATGCTATAAACTCTGTGATGATCATAGAATATTTGGTCCTTTCAAGTTCATATTTTTTACATGCTTGTTAGTAGGCGAGGTTTGCAAGCCTCAATAGGATTAGTACGGTGAGGTTAGCCCGGTTTGTTATATGGGTAATAATACCGGTGGCTATTGTCCCCCTTACTGGTATTTTTCCTAATTGATGTATTTTCTTTTCTGTTATTCATAAAAAAACTAGCCCTAGGCACTTGCCTAGTGGATTGCCAAAAAAAAAAAAAGGTAAGCACAGATTATAATTTTCAGGTCCTTATCAGAAGATCTGTGTGAGATAGTGGATTTCTTGTGGGACAACATAATTTTCATATTTAGAATACCAAAATAGATAGCTTGCGATAACGGGCCAAAATTTATAGGTGCAAAGATCACAAAGTTCCTTGAAGACTTGAAAATAAAAAGAAACACATCTTCGTCCTATCATCTGAGCACAAATGGTCAAGCGGCATCGGCGAACAAAGTGATTATAAAAATATCCAAAATAGGTTGGAAGTAGCTAAAGGTAAATGGCCTGAAGAGCTGGTTGGAGTGATATAGGCGTACCGAACAACGACCAAATCGATCATAGGAGAAACTCCTTTATCCCTTTTGTACAGAGAAGAAGCCTTAATCCCGGTGGAAGTAGGAGAGCCTACCTTGAGATATTTCCAATCAAGTGAAGAGGAAAACAACAAAGAAATATTAGTCAACTTGGAGCTACTCGAGGAGAGCAGAGACTTGGCACATATAAGAATGACAACCCAAAAGAAGAGAACATAAAGATATTATAATCGAAGAGCCAACCTCTGTTATTTAAAACTTGGAGACTTGGTCTTAAGGGAAGTAACTCAAAACACCCCGGAACTCAACGTAGGGAAGCTAGGTCCAACATGGGAAGGCCCCTACCTGATTTCAGCTGTCACCGAAAAAGGTTCATATGAGTTGGAAAATGAGGATGGAGAAAAATTGCCAAGCAACTGGAATGTGGCACACCTAAAAAGATATTATTGCTAACAATTTCAGATGTACTGAAAGTATGTGCTGCACTCTTTTTCCTTTCGTCTAGTTTTTGTCCCAATTGGATTCTTCTGGCAAGGTTTTTAACAAGGCAACAACGGAAAACATACTGCGAAGAAGGTTTCTATAGCAGCAATAAGACCTTTTATTAGCAAGGCACACAAACAAAGAACCACTCCGGAGCGGTTACATAATCTTTTGCTCTGTTTCAAAGTTCCCACCGGGAAGTTAAGTTTGCTACCGAACAAAGATTACCCAACTGATCACAAGTGCAAACTGCTAGGGAATCGTTAGATAGTATTTGACTCAATGGCATAAATTTCTAAGGGGAAGTGAAGTTTATTACTGAATTGAAGATTATCTAGAAATTCATTAGTGGAAGTCCTCGAAGGTGCAAAACTTCAAGTGTTCAAATTCGTATTCTTCGTACTCTAACACTAGTGGGGTGTGACGATCCGGCCCGTCGTCACGTGAGTTACCGCCCTGTTTTCCCTTTTTTATATTTCAATATGTTTCATTATAGGTGGTTGGTGAATTTGAAGTAATTCGGATAGAGTTCGGTTAGAAATGAGACAATTAGTCTCTTTAAAAGAAAGTTAGTTTGGAAAAGTCAACCTAATGTTGACTTATGAGTTAGAGGGCCTGGAATGAATTTTCGATGATTCGACTAGTTTCGGGTGATGATTTGTGACTTAGGAGTGCAATCGGAATTGAATTTGGAGGTTCGGTGTAGAATTAGGCTTGAATTGGCTAAGTTTGAATTTTGGCGAAATCTGGTGGGTAGGTGATATTTTGATCCGAGGGTCGGAATGGAATTTTGAGAGTTGCAGTAGCTCCGCTAGGTGATTTTGGATATGTCTGCAAATTTTCAGGTCATTCGGATATCGTTTGGTCGGGTTTTTGATTGAATGCGCATTTAGGAAGTTTTGATGAAAACTAGGCTTGAATCCGATGTGTTTTATTGAGGATTGGAACAAGTTTGAATAAGGTTATACGATGTGTTGGTATTTTTGGTTGAGGTCCCGGGTGCCTCGGTGTGATTTCGGGTGGTTAAACGTGAATTTTGGAAGATGTTGCAGGTCTGAAACTGTTGCCTTCTGTTGCTTCCGCATCTGCGGAAAAGGAACCGCAGAAGCGGTTCCGCACATGCGGAGGGATGGCCGTGTTGGTCCCAAACGCACACGCAAGTATACGTGGTCGTACAAGTAATAAAGTGATAAGTTGAGTATCGAACCCACAGAAACTTATATCAACTACTCACTAATACACCAATATTGTTATTCCGTCAAGCCAAATTCGAATTCAAGA
>MU719531.1:20207-35324 GCA_026770625.1 Nicotiana glauca
ATGGGGATTTACAGGAAGATCCCGAGAGATTTTGATAATTGGTGGCGCGAGGTTAAGTCAATAAGAGGTAAAAAGGTCGGGCGAACTCAAGAATGGTGAAATGATGGCTTCAAGCTAAGTGGGAGAGTCCCACCGCTTATGGTTGGGCTGTATGCTTAACTACTTGCGCGATTTCTGGTTATTACCATATTGATGAGTTAATTCAGCTACGAGAAAAGGGCCATAAGTAGTAAATTGAGCAGAATGAATTATATTGGAACCAAGTCAGAGCGGGTGACTCTCAGCAACGGTCCTAGTGGAACTCAAAAGATAAAGTATGGTACCTAATGTTTTCAAGCCTATAAGTACAACTAAGAATCAAGCTCTGTAGCAGCTTATGAGAAGGTGCCCAGAATGTTCTATGATGCGTTACCTTGTGGTGTAGCATTTGAGAAATGTGAAATAATTCGTGAGATGACAGCATGGTCTCGCAATTCAAGGTCACTCAGGGTGAGTGTAGAGGGAGTATGTTATGTGTTGAAGAGAATTAGTATTATTTCCAAAGCAATCAAGGATAAGTTTGAGAGAAAGGGATTGATTAGCCATAGTTGAATTTGGCATGTTGGAGTCTGTGGTCCGTTCATTCAGCATGATCGAGTTATGCGTTTGATTTATGGCGGTACGTGTGAGGTTTGTCGGCCGCCGTGATTGATGATTTATCAGGGGCATTCTTCTGTTATGACTCGTTAAGTGAAAGCGGATTCCGGAAGGGCTATGGTGGCTTGGGCCACTGCTTGCAGATTTGCATATTCTACAGTTATGGGAAACTACCTGTACGTTTCTATGAATCTCCTGAAGTGAGTTAAGTGAAAAGTTCATATATGATGAATTGTTAAAATGGTAATGACTTCGGAGTTATGATGAAAAATCGTGTTCTATCATATATTGGCACGTTGGGTGCAGTGAGTAGCATGGAGATGCGAAGTGAGGATCAAAGTTGCAGTTCGGTGTTGACAAGGATGTCACGGGCTCGAATGAGCAAGAAAAAGGGTCGAATGATTAAAGTAAGTCGGTAGTGTATTCAGCGTCCCCTGGGAGCGATGTGTTGTGAAAGAGGATTTGCATCCTGGTTAAGGATTCTTGATCACTTTTCAACGTTAGTGCCTCCGGTGATTTAGATGTGCGAACCCGTTAATTATTTCAGAAGATTGGGGGAGCGTGTCCCACGTGAAGACTGTATAAGTGTGACATGTAGTCACTTGATTGGCTAAAGATTTAAACCAAGTATGAGGATTGTGGTAATATCATTAATTTTGAGAATTTATGCCTGGAGGGCGCTTTGTATATTGGGTTATGAACTGAGGAGGTTGCTTCGGTTATGATGGTTATTCTTACGTGATATGAGGCAAAATGGAGTTACTATGGACCTTTGAAAGGTCATTGGCCAAGTTGGTGCAATCAGAAATCGGCTTGAGATCAGTGGATTGATTTATTTGTGATTAGGGCTTTATATCAGGCCAGTTGTGTTCGTTTTAGTGAGTGTTCCCTATGGAGGAACAGTTGAGGTGTTATTTTGTCATCAGTTATTCCAGTTAATGATGCATTGCGCCGTATGAGTTGTGAGACGGCTTAGCAAATTCTTATGCGTTGAGGTTCCGCGTTGCGATGATGTTATTTGAGCAGGATGGCTCTTGAGATTTAGATCTTGTATCGCACCTCAGTAGTACTTAAGTTATGTAGCCTATAACGCTATGTGTTTTCTCAAGGATGGTATTATGCACTTAGCGTGCTTGCGATCGAAATTCGATATTTTCATTATAATGAGCAGATTTAGCTCGAGGTGCAATCTCCTTATGTGAGATATATGTGTGGATCGGGTGGCATGCCGCCATAGGTATGCTATTTGGATCGGGTTGCGCGCTGCAACAGTGTGATGTCGAGTCTCGTTTTGCTATATGATATTTCTTTGTGTGTTTCGCTTCCTATCTTTTAAAGAAAGTCCATATTAGTGCGGGGGTTAGGTAATTCCTTCCAGAGTTTGATTTCCGTTTGTGTTGTGTTCAGATTGGTGGCCTATTGGCACATTGTGGCGTCATGTGAGACTTGTGATCGCATTTGGAGTGGCTTATTGCCTGAGTAGTTCGTACCGGGTAGGATGAGATTGTGGGATTTCGAATCAGTGCAATCTGATTATATGAAGTATATTAAGGAGCAAAAGTTTTTATTAGGTTCAGAATGTGGTAATGTTTCTTGTCAGAAGTATAGACTCAATGATTGGTTGACTAGACAGTTGCTTATGAATTTCGGCATCTCATCCGTGGTGGCGGTATTGTAATAGTTAGAGTAAGACCTATGTAGGTCATGAGGTGCAATGGGAACATCAGATTCGTGGAATTTCGATGAATTCAAATAGAAATGTTATTGTGGTCCTATGAGTAAAGTGATGTAAAGTGTGAATTCAGCGAAGTTATGTAGTCATGTTTGAGTACCGCGTATAGTGATTGATACGGTGATCGTATGTTGGAAACAAGACTGGCATAGAATTCCGGATGTTGGAATTGGGATCGTATGTTGGAAACAAGACTGGCATAGAATTCCGGATGTTGGAATTGGGATCTAAGGCTTATTTGCTTGAATAAAAGGGAGTATATTCAAAACCTATCGAGCTAATGTGCTCAACTGAGTTGTGGTAGCACGAGAAGGTGTGTGTGGTGTTAAACAGTGATTTCAGACTACTCCAGTACAGTTATCAGCACGTTCGAGGACGAACGTATATTTAAGTGGGAGAGAATGTAACGACCCGACCGGTCGTTTTGAGTACTAGCGCTCCGTTCAGCAGTCGGAGGCCATGAACAACTTCATTTCAGGTATTATAACTTGTACGCATGGTCGAAAATTGATTTCGGGAAGTCCAGAGTTGATTTGAGAAGAGAATTCTTATTTTGGGAGTTTAAAGTTGAAAGAATGAACTAGGATTGGAATTTTAAGTAAACGACCTCGGAATCGGGATCTGAAGGTTCCAACAGGTTCGTATGATGATTTTGGACTTGTGCATATGCCCGGATTGGGTTTTGGATAACCCGGGAGCATTTTGGCGCCTATTGTGGAAGTTAGCATTTTAGAAGGAATTTCATAAGTTTGGCTTGAAGTGCATTTCAGTGTTATTGATGTCTATTTGGGATTTCGAGACCGTGAATAGCTCCGTATGGTGATTCTGGATTTGGGGGCGCAATCAGAAGTGAATTCGGAGGTCTGCAGGTCATTTTGGAGCCATTTAGCTAAAGATAGAAATTTGAAGGTCTTTGAGAAGTTTGACCAGAGGTTGGCTTTTTGATATCGGGGTCGGAATCCAATTCCGGAAGTTTGAGTAGGTCCGTAATGTCAAATATGATTTGTGTGCAAAATTTGAAGTCAATCGGACGTGATTTGATGGGTTTAAACATCAGAAATAGAAGTTTGAAGTTTTAAAGTTCATAAAGCTTGAATTGGGGTGTAATTCATGAATTTAGCATTGGTTGATATGGTTTGAAGCCTCAAGCAAGTCCATACTGTGTTTTGACATTGGTTGGTATGATTGGCTGGGGTCCCGGGGGCCTCAGGTGAATTTCGGGTGGTTAACAGATCGAAAATGGGATTTTTGGAAACAACTAAGCAGCTGGTATCTGGTATTTCCGCTTCTGTGGAGATGGGACCGCAGAAGCGGCCCCGCAGAAGCGGAGGATAAGCCGCAGAAGTGGACAAGCATGAGGGCATCCAGGACCGCAGAAGCGGCCATTGATCCGCTGATACGAAGCCGCAGAAGCAGAAAGGGAGACGCAAAAGCGAGAGATAGGATTTTGGGGAGGACCGCAAGTGCGGTCAAGGCTCCGCAGAAGCAGAACCGCATCTGCGGTGGAAAGATCGCATAAGCGAAATTGGTCTAGGCCAGGGAAGCCGCAGAAGTGGCCTAATTTACACAAAAGCGGAGCCGCACAAGCGGCTATAATTCCACAGAAGCGGAAAGAGCTGGGGCAGAACCATTGTTTTAAAATCGGATGTTTGGCCATTTCTCTCAATTTCTTCACTTCATTGGGCGATTCTTGGAGAGCTTCAAGGAGGGATTTCATCATCAATGTTAACGTAAGCTACTTTTGCTCATTTCCAAGCTAAATACAAGGTTATACCATGGAATTAGACATGAAAAGTAGTATAAAAATTGAGGTTTTAAGGGGAAAACCTAGAAAATCATATTCTTGGAATTTAGCCACAATTTTGAGCATGGAATTAGGAGAAAATTATATATTTGAGTTCCCAAAGTTATGGGTAATCTTTATCTTCGAGAAATTTCGGATTTCCGGGCACGTGGGACCGAGGGCATTTTGGTCAACTTTTCGATCGGAGTTAGGAATTACTATAAATTAGATTGTAATGAATAATTGAGCATATATTAATGGATTTGCATAACCGTAGGCTAGTTTTAGAGCTTGGTGCATCAGTTAGAGTCTTCGAAAGGGCGTGGAATGCTGGTTTGAATCTTCGGAGCATAGTGAGTTAAATAGGTTATGTGCTCCTATTTGTGGGGGCTACGTGCGCACGAGGTGATGAGAGTCCGTGCGTAGCTACTATTATGCTATTGTTCGGGTAGTCTAGGACCCAAAAGGCATGTTATACTTGAATTACTATGAACCCATTGATAATTTGAATTGTTTAAATCGCCTTGAATTGGTAAAGGAATTTAAAAAGAGGTTTAATATTAAATTCTCCCTGAAATGTTAAAAAGGAAAAATTTGTCTATTTGGTTGATTATCCCCGATAAGCTCTTGATTTCCTACTTGAGCATGTATTTTATGTGTGCCAGCGTCACATGGATGATTCGCGAGCAGGATATGTGTTCATTTATGGAACGGGACAAATTCCTCGGTGAAAATAGATGCATCTATGGTTCGTGCCGCTCGACCCTCGGCAGTTCACAATTTATATTCATGTTGGAGCGGGCCGTCGACCTCGGCATGAATTGCGTATGTTTATCTGTTACTTGAAAATTATAAATGTGGAATTGGCCCTACGTGGCTTGATATAACTGATAAGATAATAAAGAACAGACTTTAGAAGCCCTTGACTTATTGTTGAAGGTGTTTACCTAATTTCTGGCTTCACAATCAAAACTTTTATACAAATCCATGATTATTCTCGCAATTATAGAATATTGATAATGGACCTCTAGTGAGTGTCGAAGTCGGCCAGCTCGTCTCTACCCCTTCGGTATTAGGTGGGATACTCACTGAGTACACGTTGATTACGTACTCATACTACACTTCTGTGCATTTTTGTTGCACAGGTACATGACACTTCAGCGGCCTACTGGCGTAGCAGCACGAATAACTCTGGGACTAGGTGAGCTGCAATTTGTGATGTGACCCGCAGCTAGTGTAGTTCCTCTCTGTACTTTAATTATTTATTCTCTGTCCACTGTATTTCGGAAAAAGTTTGTACTTTATTTCACTTATCAGTAGTCGCTCATGCGCCTGTGACACCGGGTTCTGGGATGATTTTTCGAAAGATTTGATTTAATTGCTATTGTTGATTTGAATTGAAGCAAAAACCTCTTATTTATGAAAAATGGAAGGAAATTTCTGGAATTTTTTGTATTTTAATAGAGAATTTTAAATCGGTAATTTAATTGGCTTGCCTGACAGCAGTGTCCGGCGCCATCACGACCCTTAGTAGATTTTGGGTCGTGACTTTTTCATTAGAGCTTTGAGTGATTTTTCAGTACTCTCTTCAGTTTGGAGTACTTCTGAATAGCTTGAGGCTGGGTTCTGTGTCTGTTTGGTTAAGTGTGTATCTGAGACTGGATTTTTGTTGTTGAATTGCATTCTCTGGATTTTGGAGTTGTTAAGGCTCAATATCCATTAGATTAGAGGTTGTTGCTGCTGTTTGTTGCTACTAGGGGTGTACAAATTGAACCGGAAAACCGCACCAAACCGAAAAGTCAAACCAAACTGATTAAAAAATCCGACTAGGTTTGGTATTGAGTAAAAAAATGCGAACCAAACCGAAATATAAATATATAATTTTTATATATAATTTAAAGACTTTATATAGAATTTTCTTTACAAAAATTCTAGAAATATTTGGGATCCTCTTATGGAATGTAATATTTAATAGAATATGAAGTACTCCATTTTTACTAACCTTAAATAATGGATTATATGATCACTTTCTTATCAAGTGTTACTGAAATGCGTCAATTTCTTTGTTCTTCCTTGTTCATATATCAAGATTTATTAAATTCTTATATCTTTTTCAAATTTGAAGTGGTATTTTGATAATCTAAAATTAAATAGAACTTATAACTAATTAGGTATCATGTTGATTTTTATGTTTAATTATTAAATTCGTTTAACCTTATAAGTATACATCAACGAAAAATTATTGTCAGAGGACTAAAAAATAACTATCATGTATTATTAACAAAATACTACTATAACAATATTTAAATAGATCATATGTTTTTCAAGTTTTTCAATTCTTAATAAACATATATTTACTTATAAAAAGTTTAACAAAGTAAGATTGAAATAATATTCACATAACAAATAAACCCGAAAAATCCGAAAAATCCGACAAAACCGAACCAATCCAACTCGATGTAGTTGGTTTGGTTTGATTTTAATAAAAACCGAACCAACCCGGTCCATGTACACCCCTAGTTGCTATTGCTGCCGATCTCACTCCTCTAGTATTTTTGCCTTCCAGGTATTCATCTTACCTTACAATGTATGATAATGGAGGAATCTGAAGTAGTTTACTCAAGTAAAGATCTGCAATAATACATTTGTTTATTTTGTTGTTTCTGCACTTTCGAAAGCTGCTTAGTTTAGTTTAATTTTCTTATATCTCTTCTGTTTTGAGTCAAATATGGAATGATGTAGTAGAACCAGCTTGTTAGTTCATTGTGGAGTATCAAATGTATATGAAAGATCATGTTAAATGCTTGGCAGTATCCGGAAGTTGTATGTTGTCCATAAGATTGGATAGTTAATTCAATTACTGATCAATATGCAGAATAGCTTATGTATCCATTACTGTTAAAAAGAGCATGTTTAAATCTAAGTTATCAATGTGATTAGTATAGAATCCATTTAAAAGAAGAGCGTGATTATATGGTTAGTCGTTTAAGTGATGTTTCAATTTTTTAATATGAAAATGAGCATCATGGAATGTAGTAGAGTAGAATTAATGTGAATGTTGAACTGTTTTTTTTATTTGAATATAAAAGTTCAGCAATGAATATATTCATTTAATTTCCAAGTTTCAGTAGAGGCCCACTCACAGCGTTTTATTAATTAGCGCATAAAGTTGTTGGAACTTAAAAGGGGTTTTAAAAACGATTGTCTATTTAATCCCAATCAAGCCTTCAACGCCCATAATTAGTAATTCGATTGTTTGAGTCCAAATAGGGTCAGCTATCGAACCTGTTATGTGACATCCCTGTGATGTCCTTTGAATTATTGGGCCTCATCTTAGGCCAGGCCCGATATTCTGAAACTAAGTATACTAGACCCAGTTTTCTTTTGATTTGGACCCATTTCGAGTTCAGCTGAGGTTCTAAAGTAGATGCAACTCTCCTAAGAATTATCTCGTTAATGGACCTTAGGCTAATTGAGGTGTACCACTAAAAATAATAATGACTTATGGCCCTCATGAATTTGGATAAAAACCTTTTAATTAGAACAATCCGAGTAAGCCATGCCGAACATAAAAATGACAATTGCGTGGCCTTCGCTTGATTGATCTTTAACTCAACCTTAGTATTTGAGGCATGCCATTTAGCAAAATCTCATGGCCCTCGCGAAGTGCAAATGCGTAGTTACTTTAGGCGCTTATTTTTATAATATTACCTTCTTAAATTCGGGTGCACATTTATGTGACCCCAAATTCAAATCTCAACGATATTAGAATAGGTCAAAAACTACGGGTGCATTTATGTAACGTGGTTCGAGATATATTTTAATAACGTTGCAATTTTTTCGAAAAACAAATAAAAGCAATTAAAAGGTCGAAACTTGCATATAGGTTCAAAATGCATAAAAATCAGATAATTAAGCCGAATATAACAGTTGAGCGACCGTGCTAGAACCAAGGAACTCAGGAATGCCTAACACCTTCTTCCGGGTTAATAAAATCCTTACCCGGATATTTAGTTCGCAGACTGCAATACAAAGTCAATCCTTGTCCTCGATTCGGGATTTGAACTGGTGAGTTGGGACACCACAAATCTCCCAAATGGCGACTCTGAATCTTCTAATAATAATCCCGTTTCGATTGTCCTTTAATTGGAAAAACTTCCTTTATTACATCCTCTGGGAGGTGTAGTGAAAAAGGAGGTGTGACAGCTCTGGCGACTCCGCTGGGGATGGAACCCAGAACCACTGGTTCAGGGTTCAAGAATTCGAGCTTTGAGTAATTGTTGTATTTGGCTTATTTATTATTTGATTTTTATTACATGTTGGGCTTAATGTGCAAAATGATGCTTTTACCGCTTTGCTATTATTTGAACTGTACATATAAACTGTTACGAAACCATTCTCTTCTTATCTTCGAGAATGTGCTCGCTGGTTGAGACTCCCTATTTTGTTAGTGTCACACCTTTAAATAAGAAAGAGGCTCGGACAAGTTACTAAGCCGGACGATCTTGCGGATCCCCGGTACGTAGCCCCCTCCTCGACTCGAGTTGTCCGCTCGGGTACACAGTCTAGAACAAATACTCAGGTTTTAAACCTAGAATAACTCAGCCTCATGCCGGATCCCTAGTAGGAACGTTTGTTTGCATCATGTGCATTTGACTTTTGAGGCTCAACACAGGGGTTGGGTCTGTCTAGGACAGGTGTACCCAAAATTGAAAACAGACCATCCTGATGCATCTTACATACTGCTTGTGTATTTATTTGTTTTGGATTTGCATGCTGACCGGCTTTCAAATATTTGGGGAAAAAGAAAAAAAAAGAAACAACGGTATGAGGATTAAAGAGAGATAATTACCTGTTTTAAAAACCAATGTCCAAATAGTGCCGAAACTCTGCCGATTGTTTTTGGAAAAAGAAAAAAAATGAAAAAGTATGTTTGTTTTAAAAATTAGTTTGTTTTATTTGCCAATGAAAAAAAGAGTCTAGATTTCAAAAATAGTTTGTTTTATTTGTCCGAACTACGTCAGTTTGATTCTCCCAGTAGTGGGATACGTAGGTAACCCTCATCGGGTCCAACTTTCCTCTTTGCAAAATAGCCCGAAATGAACAAAAATTTGTTTTTATTATAATTAGGTACGGTGATGCCGTTTTTCCAAAAATATCCGAATGTTCCTGAAGGGGACGCCGGAAGGCTAACTTTTCATAAACAACCACCTTTGGTCTTTTCCAATTTTGGCCGTTAGCAGACACAACCTTACAATCTTCCTTCAGGAGTGCTGAAAGATCGTATCTGCAAAGCTGGGCTTTTGGTTTTAGAAATAAAAATCTGAAAAGAGTTAATTTTGATCTTTTGAGTCAAATAGAATAAAATCATGACCATTTTGCTTAATCACCTTAATAAATGTGCAGAATGACCACAAGTCAGAATTTACCAATAACAGTTATGAACAAGATCCCTTTGGAGCTGCACATGTGGTGGGATGATTTGGGCGAATCAGGGCAAGACACGGTCAAATTGTAATTGGGAGGTCTCACGGGGTTGCTGAAGATTAATCCGAGGGGGGATATCATAAAGGCATTGGTCCATTCTGGGACCCGACTCACAATGTATTTCATTTCTCAGATTTTGAACTTACCCCAACAGTGGAAGAGATGTCCGGATACATCCGGGGTCCCAAGGTTCCTCTGAGACACCAATACTTGATTGCTTCGAGGACCGTAGCCGTACATAGTTTCCTGGATTCCTTGAAAATAAGCAGGGTGATACATAATCCGGACCTGGCATCTCGTTTTTGTAATTTGCCATTTATATACAGTAGATATGGTCATATGGGAAGGTTCAACAAGCCAGAAAACAAAATTTGTAGCAAAGGAAACCGTCTTAAGTGGGAAGAACATAGATGTTTTGCATTTATGGTGGCCTTTCTGGGACTTCTGGTGTTCCCTAGAAAAGACGAGAATATTTACATATGAGTAACTGGGGTTGTTAATACTTTGCTTACTCAGGCCAACAACACCCTCGCACCCATGATAGTAGCCGATATCTTCCGCGCTCTTACTGTTTGCAAAGCCGGAGGGGACTTTTTCGAGAGTTGTAATGTGCTGCTGAAGATGTGGATGATCGAACACTTATGCCATCGTCCTCGATTTTTGAGTTACGGGTCGTCAAAAAAGACATGCATAGAGGAAATTTTCTATGAGGGTTGAAGGGATCAGATTACCAGAGGGGATTGCAGAGTGGGTAGCACACCTTCGTTCCATCACTACATGCCAGATAGAGTGTACATTTGGGTGGTTATACATGGATGAAATCATATATATGCCCGCCATCGGACCTCATTTCCTATTAATGGGACTCAGGAGTATTCAGCCCTATGCCCCGTATCGAGTTCTGAGGCAATTGGGGAGATGCCAAATAGTCCCGAAAAATGAAGATATCAGTGGCCAAGTAGTCAAGATCGGGCCTAACGGTCAATTCCATGAAGCAGCAGTTCACAAAATTTAGAACGAATGTCAATACTTAATAGCAAATACTTGTGTATGGGATCGGTCCAAAGGTGAAGTGTCGCTGGGATACCTTGCTTGGTATAGAAGAGACATCGATTTCGAGAGGCCAGCCAAGGGGCCCCATATCCAGGAATTCGTTAAAGCATCGCAGGGACAGTGGAACTGGTTGGCTAAAGAACGTGAGTACAGGGCCACAATAGGTAAACTAGAGAAGCAAGCCATGGAACTTCAATTTGAAAAGGAAGTTCAAGTCGCTGTAGATGAGGGGGAAAAGAAGAAGCTAATCCAAGAAAATGAGACCCTTAAGGCTCAAATCTGAAAAATAAGAATAGCTGTTAGAAAACCAGAAAAGAGTCGGGTTGACCAAAAACTCATAAACAAACTAAAAGGGAAAGCTCGTGAATGCTAAGAAGACTTGGAAAGATCTGAAGCTAGCTTGGCAAGGATCCGGGCCAGGTGGACAAAAGGTGCAAAAGACCGGGCACTTCATATGCAACAGATGAAAAGGGACTATGAGAGGAGCGTCACTATCCTGAAAGGAACAATAGTCACTCTCGAAGACAGGATATTCAGGCAAGCTGGAGATTTCAAAGCGGATAGGAAACACTGCTATGACCTGATGGCGCTGATGGAGGAACAAATGCACAAGTTTCAAGATCAACTCCTTCATAAATATCGAGTGCTGGAAACCCTGGATCAACAGATAGGGCGATTGCTGCAGGAAAAGAGCAGGATTAGAGAAGGGGTTGCAAACATCGCACATTACATTACTTCAAAATTCCGAGTGTGTAAGGACATGACCTATACCACCATTTTTGCGGCAGTGATGAGATTCGTCCGGCAAATAATGAGCAATTTAGAGAGACTCCAAAGGCATCTTGCACACATGACCGTGGGAAGGCCGAATGATGCCTCGCGGACCCCAAGAAATGTTAGGGCATTAATGTATTCTTAATTTTGTTTTGAGTCTGTATTTTCTTGTTGAAGTTTGTAAGTTTGTCAGTCAGTCCTTTCCAAGTTGGCTTTGCTATATTTTCAAAATTTGTAACTTCTTCCAAGTGTTATAATAAAAGCAGATGTCTTTGTGAGAAATATTTTGCTACGTATTTTTACATCGGCCAGAACTACGCACGGTCTGATTCATGCGGGGTCGTGATACGTAGGCAATCTTCATAAGATTTGACCACAACCAAAAATAAAAGTAAAAATAAAAAAATAATAAATAAAGGAAAAGAAAACGGGAGAGGAATCACAAACAAGAAAAGCCGGGATGATACAAGCAACCAAGCAAATGCATAATAGAAATGGTTAACTTCTTAGGTGCATTTCATCCTTAATGTGTGTTTGCCTATCTGTTAAAAGCCCTAACACTAACAGGATACCCCTATTTTGTTCATTTTCAAAATCCAGAAAGGTGTTTGGTTTGTGGTTCCTGAGGTAGTGACTCATCTCCATAACTTAGAAGCCAAAAGGCAATGGCAGATAACAACAAAATTGGGTTAGTTGATATCAGTACCCAAAAGCGATTGGTTGAATAGGACACTGGCTTGGCTGGTGAGGCAAGGATGTTAAGACAACACATAACAAACATGTATCAGGCTTGGATGGTTGGGAAGGCACCACCACCGCCACCACCTGGTTTCTCCGATGCTGTCCTTACCCAAACTTTGGCATCTCTCAATCACTCTAGTATCTCCATCACTCTTCCTCCAAGTTCTGGGAGGCTGAAGAACATAGAACGGTCCTTAAAGAACATGCAAGGGACGGGAGACCAAGGCAGCATGTCCTTACAAGAGTTGTGTACACTTCTTGACGTCTGCCTACTCGCAAGGTTTAAAGTACCAAAGTTCAATTTGAATGAGGAGTGTGGAGATCCAGTAGTCTATCTGAGGGAATACTGCAAGGAAATGAGGAATGTTGGTGGGAAAGATGATTTGTTAATGGCATATTTTAGCAAAAGCTTGACTGGGCAGCTTTGGAATGGTATAATCGTCAAGATGTCGGTAAGTGGCATACATGGGATGACATGGCTCAGGATTTTGTGCGACACTTTCAGAACAATACAGACATCGTCTCAAATAACTCCTCCATGTCTCAGATAGAAAAGAAACCTAAAGAAAGTTTTAGGAAATTTTGGCTCAGATGGAGCGAACAAGTTGCTCAGTTCCCATAAACAGAAAAGATGTTATTGAGCCCCTCCAACGACAAGGTCCAGTGGTTGTTCTTGCTAAACGCCCTCAGCCTCCATATCGACCTCGTGGATCTCCTTTTAATCCTCCCGACTGCTACTTCTCTCCACAGAACCCCCGAAATCGTCCATCACTTCCCCGATATCCTGGCCACATTGCACCGCCATATGTTCCACATCTCCAAGGCCCGCGATGGTCCGTGCTACTCCCACAAAGGTCTCAGCCGCCTCCTCAAGCATATCAGCTACCTGTCCGCAAAAGGTTCCAACCGAGGCCAGAGTATAAAGTAAAAAGATTACTGAAAAAAGAGAATGCTTTTGGAGAATCTTATGCAAGTTTGTTTGAAAAGTTAAAGCGTTCCGGCCTGATTGCACCACTCCTCGGTTATACTCCAGACCCATATATAAAAGGCTTTGATCCTACTGTATGATGCATGTATCACTCTAATGTCCAAGGGCATAGCATTGAGAATTGTCGTTCTTTGAAAAAGGAAATAGAAAGAATGATTCACGAAACGGTAATCGTGATCAATGACAGTGACAGGGAGCATGCAGATCCTTTGGGGAACGTGTTGGTTAAAGCTAATGATGTTGAAATTGGTAATGGTCTTGGAAATATTGGTGCAAAACTCAGTAGCTAAGAGGCCAAGAGTGGTGATGAGAAAAATATTCCTTTCTTGGCTAGCTAGGAAGGAATCTTGGTAGTTCGCTCTGATTTTCCTTCAAGTTTGTCTGGATTATTCCAGCGTTCTAATTCAGATCTTATTTTTAGTTTTGTCTAAAGTGTGTAAACCTTGTTATCTTGTATCTTCCAGTAAAATAAAATTTCTCTTCTTCGTTATTTCTGACATTTTATTTGTGTTTTATTTCTAGTTCTTTTTTACGCTGATTCTAATGACATGGCATGTATGAGGAACCCTCAGCCCAGTCTAAAAATCAATCTGACTCCAAGATAATACAAGAAGTTCAAGACTTACGAGGTTAAGTACACTCACCTTGAGAGGACATGTTGTGCCTTAACTTAGGGCATGGATGTCATTGGACCAATTGAACCAGCAGTGTCTAACGGGCAAGGTTTATTCTGGTGACCATTGATTATTTCACCAAGTGGGTTGAGGCTAAAACATTCAAGTCTGCAACCAAGAAAGCGGTGGTTGATTTTGTTCACTCCAACATCATCTGTCGATTCGGAATCCCAAAGGTGATCATCACAGATAACGGTGCTAATCTTAATAGCAACTTGATGAAGGAAGTATGTCAGCAGTTTAAGATTACACACCACAACTCTACCCCATATCGTTCCAAGGCGAATGGAGCGGTCAAGGCGGACAACAAGAACATGAAGAAAATACTAAGGAAAATGGTAGAAGGTTCCAGGCAATGGCATGAAAAATTACCATTTGCACTGTTAGGTTATCGCACTATTATTCGTACTTCAGTAGATACAACTCCTTATTTGTTGGTATATGGCACTGAAGCCATAATCCTGTCGACGCCCCTTTTCCCCAAGGCGGAACCGGGTTTACGACATTATGGACAAAATAACTCTTATTCCCTTTTGAGGAACCGGGTTATGGAATTTGAAGAGTCGCCACCTAATGATTATAGTGCATTAGGACACTTTTAGAGAAAAGGAGAAAGATTTGAAAGAAAACCAGAGTTCGGGTAAGGGCTTGAGATTATCTCGAGGGAAAGATGTTAGGCACCCCTCAAGATCCACTAGTGTGGTTCCCGGCCTTGCTTAGTTGTGACTTTAAGAAGAGTAAGAGTAAACAAACAAGGTTTGCACATAGGGAATACAAATAAGTTGAAAGTTTTGAAAGGAAAGAGAGAAAAGACGTAAATGCTTTTTGGAAAGAAAACGTAAAATTTCTAAAAAAACATCATACCATATGAATAAAGGGAGAGGGTCCTAGGTTTAAATATAATATGGATCACGTTGGTGCAATATCCAGCAAGTCATTTCCGCACGAGATATTAGCGCACCATTATCATCATCTCCATATGCTACCCTTCCCACCCGTTAAGGTATTTAAGCGCGATTGGTTTCGTTTACTTATTGCATGCTAGTACCCGTCCCAACCTATTAGTCCCGGGGTATTTAGGACTTCTAATCCTAAATGGTAAAGGAAAGAGGTAGAGGCATATATGGGGTTCAAAAGGATAAAATACTAGTGGCGACAAACAAAACACATAACAAGTAGAG
Source organism: Nicotiana glauca (assembly GCA_026770625.1). Classification (NCBI taxonomy): domain Eukaryota; kingdom Viridiplantae; phylum Streptophyta; class Magnoliopsida; order Solanales; family Solanaceae; genus Nicotiana; species Nicotiana glauca. Next base: position 35,257 of record MU719531.1, read on the forward strand.
GGGATTAACAAACAAACATGCAAGGCTCACAGAAAACCCCGTAAATCAGCTAGCACTTAGTTTAGCAT
>MU719531.1:41534-70872 GCA_026770625.1 Nicotiana glauca
CAGGCCATGAAATGATGTTCTCGGGCTATGCAGATGGTGCCTCCGAACTATGATGCATTTGAACGAGTTGGCGATCTTTCATCCCATGAGAAGGTGGCTATCTTTCAGCCAAATGAATGCACAGGGTGGCGATCTTTCAGCCAGAGTGAGAATTTAAAGCAGGTGGCGATATTTCAGCCGAACGAGAATTTAAAATGCAGGTGGCGATATTTCAGCCAGTCAAAAAATAAAGTGGCAATATCTCAGCCATGCAGTATGGAGAAATGCTATTACAAATGATTTTTTGATTACAAATGCTATTAAATCGAGAAATAGGCTAAAATTGCAATTTCATACAGTTTTAGTTTAAAAATACCAAACGGACTTGTAAAATCATGTAAAAATCATGTAAATTATATTTTTTTTTAAATTTGAGAATAAAATAAATTATTCACCAAAATAACAAGTTTTGGGAATAATTATTGGATTTTATAGTGCAAAATAGGCCATAAATTGGTTTTAAAAATCCTTAAAAAATGTGGAAAAATACCAAAATCTTTGTGGATGTTTATATATACATATACATGCTAATTTGAAAGTATTTTGAGTATAAAAATACATAAAAAAAAATTGGGTATCAACAAATCCATGCGGAAGTTGAAATCCCATCCTTGCGGATTGTCGCAAAGGCTAAGATTAATGATGATGAATGGATCAAGACCTGGTTGGAGCAGTTGAGTTTGATTGACGAGAAACGATTGGCAGCAGTATGCCATGGTCAGTTATATCAATGAAAAATGGCAAGAGCGTACAACAAAAAGGTACGCCCTCAGAAGTTTGAAGTGGGTCAACAAGTGTTGAAACGTATTCTTCCAAATCAGGCAGAAGCGAAAGGCAAGTTCGCCCCAAATTGGCAAGGGCCATTCATTGTGACAAGAATATTATCCAACAGTGCCTTGTATCTAACTGAAATCGAAGGCAAAATGCGTAGACATGGCAATTAACTCTGATGTTGTCAAAAGATACTATGTATGATTTTCTTTGGTTTATTGTGATTGTTTATATTTTGCATTGTTTCGAAGATTGAAATGGCGAAGGCAATTTGTTCTGCTATCCAAACACTTTACCCTTTGTTTTCCCCCTTTGAGCCTTATTTATTTTATTTTATACCCCTCTTTTGGAATCAACAATAAAAAGAAGGAAAAAGAAAAAAAACAGAAAAGAAAAATATAAGTGAAAAGAAAGAGCATAATAACAAGGAAAATCATGTGAACTACGTTTGACCTGATTCCTCTTAAGGATACGTAGGCAGCTTCATGGCTCGGTCATAGGGAAATAAAAATCGAAAGATCCCCAAGCAAGAAACTGGGCCAGAAGTTTTGTTTTGTAAAAAATTTGGTTCCAAAAGTTGTTGTTCTAACCCATTGAATTTGGTTGAGTATTTGATACCCTTTTTTTGTTTCCAACCATATCCAAGAACCCATTTTTAATGTCCAAAGAAAGACCTCCCGATCAGTCTTCGAGAGGTGCCAAGTCAAGCATGTAAAGATGATTCATACCAGGGGCAACACTCCAGTTTAAGCAAGGAAATGGAAAAATGAGAGAGTCTTATTAGTGAAAACCCATAAGGGCACTATAAGGCGACGAAAGATGAGAGAAATGAGAGAGTCTTAGTGGTGAAATCCTCGAGGGCACTATAAGGCGATGAAAGAGGAGAGAAATCCAAAAATGAGAGAGTCTTACTGGTGAAAACCTTTACGGGCACCATTAGGCGGAAAGGAATAGAGAAACGGGAAAATGAGATAAGGTTGATGGCAGAGATCCGTCGAGGCATCAAGAAGAACAAAGATGGTGATTCGGCAAAAAATTGGGTTGTCGAAATCTTGAAGTGCAAAGCAAGACAATTGGGAATTGATTGAATGGAATAGACTGGGTTGATTAATCCGAAATGCATAACATGATCATTGGGATCGGTTATCCCATTCAGATAAGTCCTTTTTCTTTTCTCAAACCTTCTAAAGGAAGATCTTCTCTTTTATTCTTATCTTTTGAAATCATTGCATTTCTTTTTCTTTTGGCTAAGGCTTTCTCAATAATAATTTGATTCTAACAAATAAGAACGGATTTCAAAGCTTACTACCAGTTTCCAATATGGTGCGAAGTGAAGTGTGGCTAGGACAGGCCGGCGATAATGTGATGGGACATAAAAGGCGTCATTGGAAATCCAAATGATGGAATGGTCTAAGATTCCGTGAAAGGAATGGGATCAGATAAGAAAGGCTAGAAGTGGAAAGCAACGATTGGGAGGTTTATGAATAAGGAGTAGTTAAAGGGTCGGAAATTTTCGACCAAGGTCAAGGCAGTCGGACAAAATCAAGTATGGAAAGGAAATAAGGGAAAACCATCCCCAACAAGAGCATTACAACCAATCACCACACCCTAAACTGACCAGATTTTTCTATGTTTTGAAATAGGGGCAGTAAATGTTGTTGATGGCGGAGAAAATTTTCCGCGAAGGAAGAGCAAGTACCCAACAACCACCAAACCGGGGCGGAAAATTTTCTTTGTTTTGTCTATTTTTGTTGAAATCAGGCACCCACCTGGAGAACAAGGTAATGCAATTCAAGTTTTCAGAAATCAGGCACCTACCTGGAGAACAAGGGAATGTAATTCAAGTTTTCGGAAATCAGGCGCCCACCTGGAAAACGAGGGAATACATGTCAAGTTCGGTAATTAGGCGCCCACCTGGAGAACAAGGGAAGGCAATTCAAAGCTTTGGTAATCAGGTGCCCACCTGGAGAATGAGGGAATACATGTCAAGTTCGATAATCATGCGCCCACCTGGAGAACAGGGGAAGGCAATTCAAAGCTTTGGTAATCAGGCGCCCACCTGGAGAATGAGGGAATACATGTCAAGTTCGATAAGGCCCACCTGGAGAACAAGGGAAGGCAATTCAAAGCATTGGTATCAGGCGCTCACCTGGAGAACAAGGGAATACAATTCAAGTTTTGGTAATCACGCACCCACCTGGAGAACAAGGGAGTATAATTCAAGTTTTACATTTCACATTCTTACTGATATTTAGTGATAAGATTCATATAACACTCACAGATGCACTCAGCTATCAAACTGGGGCAGAAAATTTCTTTTGTTTTGTTTGTTTTTGAAGTCAGCCGTCCACCTGGAGAACAAGGAAACATAGTTGAAGTTTTTTGAAGTCAAGCGTCCACCTGGAGAACAAGGAACAATAGTTGTAGATTTTGGAAGTCAGGCGTCCACCTGGAGAACAAGGAATAGTAGTTGAAGTTCTTGAATTCAGGCGTCTACCTGGAGAACAAGGAACAATAGTTAAAGATAGTTGAAGTGAGGCGTCCACCTGGAGAACAAGGAACAATAGTTAAAGATAGTTGAAGTCAGGCGTCCACCTGGAGAACAAGGAACAATAGTTGAAGATAGCTGAAGTCAGGCGTCCACCTGGAGAACAAGGAACAATAGTTGAAGATAGTTGAAGTCAGACGTCCACCTGGAGGACAAGGAACGATAGTTAAAGTTCTTAGAAGTCAGGCGTCCACCTGAAGAACAAGGAACAAAAGTTGAAGTTTTTGACAAGTAACAACAATTGAAGTTTCAGAAGTCAAACCAAGGGAAGGCTACAATGGTCAGAAGAAGACGATTCAAGTTTTCAAAAAGAAAACAAGTCAAGTTTCACAGGAAGAGAAGAAGCAGTTCAGGATCAACAATCAGGTATCTACCTGATGAAAGAAAGAGCATCTCAAGAGTTCGATGCAAGACAACAACAAGGGAACTTTGGAGGAAATAAAAGTCAGCAAGGCAACAACAGTCGCAAGAACAAGTTTGAAAATAAATCTTTGTAATTCATAGACTATAGCTTAGTTTAGCTTCTTTATTTCTTTTAGTACGGTATAATAAGGAGGTCAGTAAGTAGTAGTAGCAGCAGCAGCAGTAACAGTAAATCACAACTTCATAGTAGTCCCAGCTACCAAAATTTCCAAACTACATTGACCTGATTCCTGTTTAGCCAAGGATATGTAGGAAACCTTTGAAGCAGAGGTTCAGTCAAATCTTTCAAAAATGCTTCACACAGAATATTCAAATGGGCAAAAATCTCTCGTATCCGCTCACTTTGTCTTTGCACGAAAACTCTTCGTATTTACGGGCAAAGAGGGGCAGCTATGAGCACGTGATTTTTGCCTCACACGAATCACTCCCAAAAATTCAAAATAAAATAATTTTCCCTTTTGTGTGCAATTTTGTGAATTTTTGTGATATTTCAGCTATTATTTGCATTTGTGTGTGCATGTTTATATGTGTAAAATTAATGGAAAAGTACAAAAAAATATAGCATTTTGAATTTAGGATTTTATTTTAAGTAATTTGTATTTTACAAAAAATAAAAAAATAACGTACTTTGCATTTGTTGTGTTTAATATCAAAATTATGTGATTTTCTTTTGATTTGGCATTTAGTTATTTTGTGATAATTATTATTTAAAGATTAATTAGTATTTTTGGATAATTTGGATAAGGATTTATTTAGATTTGTATTTTCATGTTTATTAGAATTATTTAGAAAATAAAAAGAAGAGGAAAAGAATTTGATAAAGAGAGGAAAATCGAAATTGGCCCAAGCCTTCAAGCCCAAAACCTTTAGCCCCAGTCCAGCCCAAACCAAATCCCAATCCAGTCCATCTTCAGCATTATCCAAACGACGCCGTTTCAGGCCTCATAATATGGACCGTAGAATTACTTTGATCAAACGGTACAGATTCTTGATCATTACCGGTATCCTAACCTGACCCGATTTTTCAACTGGTCCATCCCCCTCATTTAACCAAACGACCCCGTTTTGCCTTAAGGAATTGATCACAGCCACTAGATACCAATCATCCAACGACTCGCGTTAATCCCTTCATTTTAATATACCTAAACCCCCCAAACCTGACCATCCCTATCTCATTTCCCCTCCCTATTCCGTTACTCATCTCTCAGAGACTGACCTTCCTCCTCCTTCCACCTCCCACCGAAAATCGCCTCACGGCGGTTTTGGTTGTCCAAACAGCCCCAAAATTATACCGTAGCTTCCCCTCACCCTCCTCATTCTGAATCCCCATTCCCTTTTACTCGAATCATTTCAGAATCCTTCGAATCTTCGATCAAAAAATCAGACCCCAAACCCTAGTTCCTCCAAACACGCTCAAAATAACACCAAATGACCACCACAACTTCCTCATCCCTAAGCCACCATTATTTTCCTTCAAATCTTACCAGAGCTTCTCGAATATCGAATCTAATATCGAACCCTAAAGGTCCAAAATTGATTTTTTTCATGAACCCCCTGACACACAGTGGCTCAGGCTTTTAATTTTCCGCGATTAGAAGATTGATTCCTCACAAACTGATACTGATCATTTGTTCTTTACAAGAATAAGCGATTAGTATCAGTTTTGTGGGAATCAGGATAGCAAGTGATGTTTTTTAGAGTCTAATCGGTGAGTTCCCTTTATTGTTTCATGTTCATCTTTAAACTCCTCTTACCTCTACATCTTTTTCTTTTCTTCTATATGTTTTGATGGGTCCATTTTCTGATTAAGGTGATAATTAACTTAGAACTCAATTCCTTTGATTTAGGTTACACTTAGCTATTCATGAATCCCGTAATTTTAGTTTCCCTCTTCAATTTAGTTGTTTCTGTTTATATCTATGTTCTGATTTTAAGTCTGTTGATTAGCTTTTGTATTCAATCGTTAATATTGTATTTACCATTTTTATTATTTTGATTGCCCGAGTGATTTGTTTTAGAAAATGAGTCTGTAAAGGTGCAGAACTTTAACTTAATAAATTAGAAACTTTAAGGGTTAGTTTAGGGTTTGTTCAGTAATGCAATAAGGTACCTGAATAATTAGTGGTTGCCAACACTGTTTAGTGGTGCACTATAGAGTTTGATTAAAGGGTACTAATATAGTGGAATGAATTTAAAATGAAAAGGAGACTGGTTGTTTGGCTTAAATACTTTTAAGAGTTGGAAAGTAAGATAACATGGGGAGAAGATTCAAAAGGCTGAAACACACAGGTGTAAAGGGGGAAAAGGGGCTGGAAAGGGTTAAGGCTTTGGGTATAAATACAGAGATCAGTAGAGACCTTAAAAAAAGGCAGCATTGAGGGAGAGAAAAATACACTGATACACATACTGATATAGACTGATTACAGAGAGAGATTTTGAATAGAAAGAAAACACAGAAACTGAAAGAAAGAAAGAAAGAAAGAAAGAGAACTTAAGAACTTCAGTGATAGAAGTACAAAAAATTTGTTACTGTTTCATTAGAGCTTTGAGTGATTTTTCAGTTCTCCCTTCAATTTGGAGTACTTCTGAATAGCTTAAGGCTGGGTTCTGTGTCTGTTTGGTTAAGTGTGTATCTGAGACTGGATTTTTGTTGTTGAATTTCATTCTCTGGGTTTTGGAGTTGTTAGGGCTCAATATCTCATTAGATTAGAGGTTGTTTCTGCTGTTTGTTGCTACTGCTGCTGATCTCACTCCTCTAGTATTTTTGCCTTCCAGGTATTCATCTCACCTTACAATGTATGATGGAGGAACCTGAAGTGGTTTACTCAAGTAAAGATCTGCAATAATACATTTGTTTGTTTATTCTTTTTGCACTTTCGAAAGCTGCTTAGTTTAGTTTAATTTTCTTATATCTCTTCTGTTTTGAGTCAAATATGGAATGATGTAGTAGAACCAGCTTGTTAGTTCATTGTGGAGTATCAAATGTATATGAATGATCATGTTAAATGCTTGGCAGTATCCGGAAGTTTTATGTTGTCCATAAGATTGGATAGTTAATTCAATTGCTGATCAATATGCAGAATAGCTTATGTATCCATTACTGTTAAAAAGAGCATGTTTAAGTCTAAGTTATCAATGTGATTAGTATAGAATCCATTTAAAAGAAGAGCGTGATTATATGGTTAGGCGTTTCAGTGATGTTTCAATTTTTTAATATGGAAATGAGCATCATGGAATGTAGTAGAGTAGAATTAATGTGAAAGTTGAACTGTTTGCTTTTTTTTATTTGAATGTAAAAGTTCAGCAATGAATATATTCATTTAATTTCCAAGTTTCAGTAGAGGCCCACTCATAGCGTTTTATTAATTAGCGCATAAAGTTGTTGGAACTTAGAAGGGGTTTTAAAAACGATTGTCTATTTAATCCCAATCAAGCCTTCAGCGCCCATAATTAGTAATTCGACTGTTTGAGTCCAAATAGGGTCAGCTATCGAACCTGTTAATTGACATCCCTGTGATGTCCTTTGAATTATTGGGCCTCATCTTAGGCCAGGCCCGATATTCTGAAACTAAGTATACTGGACCCAGTTTTCTTTTAATTTGGACCCATATTCGAGTTCAGCTGAGTTCTAAAATAGATGCAACTCTCCTAAGAATTATCTCATTAATGGACCTTAGGCTAATTGAGGTGTACCACTAAAAATAATAACGACTTATGGCCCTCATGAATTAGGATAAAAACCTTTTAATTAGAACAATCCGAGTGAGCCATGCCGAACATAAAAATGACAATTGCGTGGCCTTCGCTTGATTAATCTTTAACTTAACCTTAGTATTTGATGCATGCCATTTAGGAAAATCTCATGGCCCTCGCGAAGTGCAAATGCGTAGTTGCTTTAGGCGCTTATTTTTATAATATTACCTTCTTAAATTCGGGTGCACATTTATGTGACCCCAAATCCAAATCTCAACGACGTTAGAATAGGTCAAAAACTACGGGTGCATTTATGTAACGTGGTTCGAGACATGTATTAATAACATTGCAATTTTCTCGAAAAATAAATAAAAGCGATTAAAAGGTCGAAACTTACATATAGGTTCAAAATGCATAAAAATCAGATAATTAAGCCGAATATAACAGTTGAGCGACCGTGCTAGAACCACGGAACTCGGGAATTCCTAACACCTTCTCCCGGGTTAATAGAATTCCTTACCCGAATTTCTGGTTCGCAGATTGCAATACAGAGTCAATCTTTGTCCTCGATTCGGGATTTGAACTGGTGACTTGGGACACCACAAATCTCCCAAGTGGCTACTCTGAATCTTCTAATAATAATCCCGTTTTGATTGTCCTTTAATTGGAAAAACTCCCTTTCTTGCACCCTCCGGGGGGTGTAGTGAAAAAGGAGGTGTGACAATGCTGGGGAGATCCGCGGGTTATGCCAAGATAAAAGAAGAAGGCCCTTGGGTTATGCCAGGGAGGTCCACGTATTATGCCGGGATAAAAGAAAAAAGGTTCCTTGGGTTATGCCAGGGAGTTCCACGGGTTATGCGGGATTTGAAAGAAAAGGCTCCTTGGGTTATGCCAGAGAAGTCTGCGGGTTATGTCGGGATAAAGAAAAAGGTCCTTGGGTTATACTAGGGAGGTCCACGGGTTATGCCGGGATAAAAGAAAAAAGGTCCTTGGGTTATGCCAGCGAGGTCGACGGGTTATGCCGGGATTAAAATAAAAAAGCTCCTTGGGTTATGCCAGGGAGGTCCACGGGTTATGCCGGGATAAAAGAAAAAAGTCCTTGGGTTATGCCAGGAAGGTCTACGGGTTATGCCAGGATAAAAGAAAAAGGGTCCTTGGGTTATGCGAGGGAGGTCCACGGGTTATGCCGGGATAAAAGAAAAAAGGTCCTTGGGTTATACGAGGGAGATCCGCAGGTTATGCCGGGATAAAAGAAAAGGTCCTTGGGTTATGCAAGGGAGATCCGCGGGTTATGCCTGGATAAGAAGGAAAAAAGGCTCATTGGGTTATGCCAAGGAGGTCCAGGGGTTATGCCGGGATAAAAAGGGAAAAAAAAAGGCTCCTTGGGTTATGCCAAGGAGGTCCACGGATTATTCCGGGATAAAAAGGAAAAAAAGGCTCCTTGGGTTATGCCAGGGAGGTCCACGAGTTATGCCGGGATAAAAGAAAAAAGGTCCTTGGGTTATGTCAAGGAGGTCCACGGGTTATGCCGGGATAAAAGAAAAAAGCTCCTTGAGTTATGCCAGGGAGGTCCACGGGTTATGCGGGGATAAAAGAAAAAAGTCCTTGGGTTATGCAAGGGAGATCCACAGGTTATGCCGGTATAAAAGAAAAGGTCCTTGGGTTATGCCAGGGAGATCCGAGGGTTATGCCGGGATAAGAAGGAAAAAAGGCTCCTTGGGTTATGCCAAGGAGGTCCACGGGTTATGCCGGGATAAAAAGGAAAAAAGGTTCCTTGGGTTATGCCAGGGAGGTCCACGGGTTATGTCGGGATAAATGAAAAAAGGTCTTTGGGTTATGCCAAGGAGGTCCACGGGTTATGCCGGGATATCTAGGGAGTGGTGCCCAATGCTACCATGATTGATTTTTTTTGGGATTTTTCATTTTCACTTCTTCTTCTTTTTTCTTTCTTCTTCCTTTTCTTTTCTTCTTTTTTTTTTAAATTTATTAAGACGCATGAAAGAATTTGGGGGAAACTTCCGTTTTTGGTCGGTTCCCTGCTGCAAAGCTGTTTCAGCGCTTGCGCATTTTCTTTTCTATTTTGGGTTGCACCTGCTTCTTGCGTGATCTCTTTGAATTACACCTATTTTAACTTTCTAACAAAGAACAATTTGTTAGTTTGAAATGCTGGTTGGTTTTGCGGCCTTGATCATCTCAATTGCTTGATCTCGACCCATTTTCCGTTGAGAACTTTGCTGCTTGCTGGTTTTGAGAGTGAATCTCTTTTCAAACCGAAAGGACTCAACTTTTAGGATTTCATGATGACTCACCTGTGTGGGCTCTGCCCTTTTCACTTTATTCTGCTCTCAAGACCATTGTCTTTGACTTTCTTTCTTCTTCAATGTCTTTGCTTTAAAACATCCATATTCATGGTCATTCGGGATTGGCCTGATGCACCTGCTGAGGCTGGGTATTTTCTTTGGCTTTTGCCAAGCGAAGCCCTATAAAACTAGTCCTGCTACATTTTCTTTGTAATAGTCTCGAAATCAGAGTTAAACCGAAAGGGATTCAAAGAAGAAGTATACAAAAGGCAAGCATATGAGTTTAAAGAGAAGCATCCCTTTTGGGGGGAAAGAAGGACTTATCTGGGGGTGCATGCTGGCTTCAAATGGACATGACATGCTTCTTGAACTGGATGTTCGACCCACAGAAACTTTCCAGCTTCTCGTGAACCCATTGATCCGTATTTCAAAACCAGAGAACCTTGCCAGGACTCTTTTAGTGGTGAGATGTCTTTTTTTCAGCCGACAGCGCCCTTTGCGGGTTTTCGCTAATCGACCTCTCTCATTTCTCTTCTCGCCGTCGCCCGATAGTGCTCTCTGCGAGTTTTCACCAAACGGACTCTCTCATTTTCAAATTCTCTACTCACCGTCGCCTTATGGTACCTGAAGGTTTTCACCGATAATACTCTCTCATTTTATTTCTCTCAATTTGGACTATATCAGATTCCAACAATATTGTTTTTCAATTCCACGCCTTTGCCAATTGATCAGAAGGACTTGGACAAGGTTTTGGGTAAAAGGATTTTGGACGGAAGTACAACTTTGGAACCATTTTGGTGGACTCATAGCCGAACCAATATATCATCTGCCCTAGTTTCAACTTTTGGGGGAATTGGGATTTTTGTTTTGGTGTGACTGAACCCCAGAGAGAGGCTGCCTACGTATCCTTTCAGAATTAAGTCAAACGTAGTTCAAGGAAAATATTTGTTTTTGTTGTTTTTGTTTTTGTTTTTTTTCTTTTTCTTTTTCTTTTCATCATTTTTTTTCTATAATACTTCCGGGTTCCAAAGAGGGTAGCCAAAGAAGAGTAACCGGCTCAAGTGGGTTTGCGAAGGGTTGATAATGTTTGGATAACGGGAAGGAAAGCCTTCGTCATCTCAACCGCGCAAAGTCATCATCGTAGAAGGTCTAGACATGGTACCTTTTTACCGCATCCGCAACTGTTTCGGGATCATTTCCTTCGATATCTTCCATATACAATGCTCCTCTCGACAATATTTTCTGGATGATATATGAACCCTTCCAATTAGGAGCAAATTTTCCTTTTTCTTCCTGGTGATGAGGGAGAATGCGTCTTAACACGAGTTGTCCCACTTTAAAAGTCCTGGGACACACCTTCTTGTTGTAAGCACGGGCCATTCTTTGTTGGTACAACTGCCCGGATGTGCCCTGGGTACAACACACTTTTTTGTTGTAATGTATGGACCTTTCCAACCCGCGAAACAATTTTCCTTCCATTGTTCCAATTCTTTGTTTTATTTCCTCAAGGTTACCTTCTTTGCATTTCGACTCTTGATTCATTATTTCGAAATCTGACAGCGTTTTGGGATCTAGGCATGAAGTCTGCAAGCATGTCATGTTATTTAAAGCTGCATTATTAGAGCTAAAGAAAAGAAATGAAGGAGAAAAAAATATCAAAATCAGAAAGAATAAAGAAAAATGAACGATGAAATATTGATTTCATTTTCTTGGAATTTTGAAGATAACGGGGTTCACATTCGGGAATTTAAAGACAAGAAACTATGGGAAACATCTGAGTTACACCCTGGAATAACTCGGGATGCAGAAAAAGTAGTAGGATGGGTCTACCGAGACTACCGCATGATCGGGAATGGAGTAGCCTTCCAATTTTGAATCTTGGCGCTTGGTTCCATGTATAACACCTCAGCGGTGCTAGTGCCCTCTCCCGGCTGGACCATGTGGGTTTCGTAGAGCATTTTCCTCATTGCCCCACGTATTTCCTTACTTTCTTCAGTCGTGAAAACCTCATCATCTTCTTTTTTACTGTACTTAGGGTTGACAAAAGTTTCATAATGTACCACCTCATAATCGACCATTTTCATTTTTTGAAAGAACACTTCTGCTTCCTCAGCACTCACAAGCTTCTTAGGCGGGAAACGCCTTCTGGTGGCATTGTTTACCTCCTCTACATTTGAATATTTCTCAATAGGGGGGTTTTATAGTAGCTCTCCCAAGATATCTTTACCCTTGTAACCACCGTCTGATGATAATTCCATGGTACCGCAGCAAGGTTCGTCATAGGCTTCTGTGGTACGCGTCCAATAACCACTGGCTCACTCAGCCGAGGTGGTTTGATTGTCCCCCGCACCACATAGGCTTGCTTGGGTACGTACATTTGTGTTCCTTTTTTCAATTCAAATTTCTTTGGAGTGCTCACAACCAGTTTCTTTTCTTAGCGGCCCCGTGGGACATAGAGAATTCCATTTTGGGAGGTATCGCCTCTATTCTTGTGTCAGCTTTCTTTTCTGGTTCTGTCTTGGTGATTTTGCTCTTCTTTTCCCCTTTTTCTTGCTTCTGGGCCACCTTTGGCTTTCTTTCTGCATCAGCGATAGCAATTATAGCTTTTAATGCTGGATCAAATTCTCTGTCTTCACAGATCAACCCGATCACCGGCCCGTTGTTGTGGGTTGGCAGTGGATTATTGGTTACATTTGGGATATCCTGATCCCTCAGTACTATTTTTCCTTGCTCTATTAAGTTTTTCACCTCTTATTTCAAAGTCCAACAGTCATTTGTATGATGGCCTTCTGCCCCTGAATGGTATGCATACCTGACACCAGCTCTGTAGGCAGGCGATGCCGGGTTTTGTCTGTTCTGAGGGACCGGCTGCAGTAAACCCATTTGGACAAGTTTCGGGAATATACTAGAGTAAGATTCACCAATTGGGGTAAAATTTTGTCTTCTGGATGGCTCACGGGGAGGAAAGTTATTCTGTGGAGGACGAGGATTATAGTGGTTTTGGTGGGGAGGCTGATTTCTTGGGAATAGAGCTGGATTTCTATTGGCTTGTGATTGCGGTCGGGCAAAGGGTTGAGCGTTCATGACCGCGTAAGGTGGAGGAGCATAAGCCATGTCATGATGATGGTAGTAATGTTGAGGGTTTCTTTCAGAAAACATGGGTCTGGGAGTGCGATGCCTCCTTGCCCCTGAGGCTGCCATAACCGTTTCTTCTTTCTTATTACCTTTGGCCATTCCTCCGGACCGACCTTGGATGGCTTGGGAGGTTTCTCTGATGGCCTACTGACTCAAAATCCTGCCCGTTTTCAAACCGTTCTCTACCATTTCACCAATCTTGATTGCCTTTGAAAAAGGTTTACCCATGGCCGACATCATGTTCTGGAAGTAATCTGCTTCCTGGGCCTGAAGAAATACAGTGACCATATCCACTTCATCCATTGGTGGTTTCACCCTCGACGCTTGCTCACGCCACTTAATAGCATATTCCCCGAAACTTTCTGAGGGCTTCTTTTTCAAATTCGCTAAGGAGTTCCTGTCTGGCACAATGTCTATGTTGTTCTTAAATTATCGAACAAAATCTCTGGCAAGATCTTCCCAAATGTGCCATCGAGATATGTCCTGATCCATATACCATTCTGAATCTATGCCCACCAAGCTTTCTCCGAAGTAAGCCATTAACAACTCCTCCTTTCCGGCAGCCCCACGTAATTGATTGCAATAGGGTCGCCATGCCCATCATACTTCTCAAACTTCGGCGTTTTGAATCCTATGGGCAGGTGCACGTGAGGGAACATGCACAAATCATGATAAGAAACACTCTTCTGCCCACTTAAACCTTGCATATTTTTCAGACCCTGCTCTAAACTCCTTATCCTCTTTGCTATCTCATCTTGCTCAGGCACTTTAGGAGTTTTGTCTTGTCCTAGTGTAAGCTCAAATGGGGGTGGTTAGAAGTAAGTGTATGTGGGATATTGAGGAGGATCTGCTTGAAAGATGTTATTTTGGAAAGTGAAGGCCGAGGGATCAAAAGCGGGCCTTGGGAGTGAAGGTTTTGTGGTGGCGGAGCATGGTGGAGCAGTAAAAATATTGGGAGCTGCTCCTGATGTGAACACCTGGGGGCGTACCTCAGAAGGTGTTCCTATAAAGTAAGCAGACGGGGTATTCGGGTGACTGACGGGGATGCTAGAAGTACCCCCGGTTCTCGGGAACAATTCAGGAAAGCCAAGGATAGCACTTGGAGGCTCCCTGCCATTAGTCCATGCGTCCCACATCTCCATCACTCGGAGACGTAATATCTGATTTTCTTTAGCTGTGGCAGACTCGGAGGCCGGGATCCCTGAGATGGGGCTGTCTTCAGTGATGAGAACTGGTGGCAAAGTCATTTCAGACTACATTTCTGTACTTCCTTTTGATCTGGTGAAATATCAATGCGATGCCAGCTTACCAAAAACCAACCACCGTTTCTAAAAGCCTAAGCTGGAAATTTGCAGCAACAATGGTTAGTTTGAGGCAAGTAACATATAGGTAACCACACATTGGGGTGTGATGCACCTATACAGTTAAATGAACGTCTACATGTTTGCCACGGTAGCATGCGTCATCCCGACTTTTCTTCCCGTTTCTTTTCTTTTGATTTCTGTTTCCTTGCTTTTGCTTTCTGGTTTTCTCTCATTTTGATTTTTCTTTCCTCTCCATTTTATTTTCTTTCATGGTTTTTCTCTTTTTGCGTTTATTTTCCACTCTTGTTTTTCTTTTATTTCCTTCCCTCGTATTTTTTTTCTTAGGGTTACGGTCGAATCTTATGGAGATTGCCTACGTATCATGACCCCGCATGAATCAGACCAAGCGTAGTTCTTGCAAATAAGGTAAATAAGCTAACTCTTTTTTTTTTGGAATTTTGAAAGAAATGTTTTCTTGCAAGCGTAGTTCTTGCAAAAGAAAAAGGGAAATATTTTTTTTTGATTTTGATTTTTCTTTTTATTTTTTGAAAGAAAGACTTCTAAAAATTCCTTTTTTTTATTGGAACTTTGGGAATTTTTACAAGTAAAAAGAAATATTTTTGTTTTAATTTTCATTTATTTTCTCTTTTTCCAACACGAAAGAAAAATATTTTTTTTTGGATTTTGAAAGTTGCCTCTTAATTTTCGGAAGAGGGACTTTTACGAAAATATTTTGGCTTTTTGAGCAAACATATTTTTCGGACTTAATTTTTCAAAATTTGTATTTTTTATATTTTTTAGTTATGAAAGAAAGACACCTAAGGAATATTTTAATGATTTATTTTGACCTAAAAGGAAAACGTGGCTATTTTTCAACATTTTTATTTAAGCAAACAAAGACTCGGTTTTGCAGATACAGCCTTTTAGCACTTCCAGGAGGGAGATTTTAAGGTTGTGCCTGCCAACCGTTTAAAATGACTCAGGGTGACTGTTCCTGCAAAAAACAGCCTTCCGGCATCCCTTTGGGAACATTCGACTTATTTTAAAACAAGAATGGCATCACCCAACTTATTTTGACAAAATTAAAATTTTGGTATTTTTTGGCTATTTTTGCAAAAGGGAGGTTGGACCCGATGAGGGTTGTCTACGTATCTCACATCCGGTAAGAATCAAACCAACGTAGTTCGGTCAGATTTGACGGAACATGGGACTTGGCACTTGAAAATTTTGGCTCATTTTGAAATGACATTTTTTTTTTCCAAAATTTCGACAGAGTTTCAGAATTTTCTAAATACCCACCTCTCATTCTTGATTTTTTTCTTTTTCTTTTTCTTTTTTTTTTTTTATTTTCTTTCCCTATTCTAGAAACCGGTCAACATGCAAGCCGAACAGACAGATATGCAAGTAGCACGTAAGATGCATCAGGATGGTCTTTTCATTTCGGGTTACCTGTCCTAGACGGACCCAACCCCTGTGTTGAGTCCCCTAAGTCAAATGCACATGATGCAAACAAACGTTCCTACTAGGGATCCGGCATGAGGTTTTGTTCTTCTAGGTTTAAACCCTAGGTTTATTGTTCTAGACCTAGCTTACTCGAGCGGACAACTTGAGCCGAGGGGGGCAGCGTACCGGGAATACAGAAGCTCCGTCGGCTTAGCAACTTGTAACGATCTGATCGGTCTTTTTGAGTACTAGCACTCCGTTCAAAAGTCGGAGGCCATGAACATCTTCATTTCAGATATTATGACTTGTACGCATGGTTAGAATTGAATTTTGGGAAGTCCAGAGTTGATTTGGGAAAAGAATTCTTATTTCGAAGTTTAAAGAAGAAGGAATGAACTAGGATTGGAATTTTGAGTAAACAACCTCGGAATCGGGATTTGAAGGTTCCAGCAGGTTCGTATGATAATTTCGGACGTGGGCATATGCTCGGATCGAGTTTTGGATAACCCGGGAGCGTTTTGGCACCTAATGTGAAAGTTAGCATTTTGGAAGAAATTTCATAAGTTTGGTTTGAAGTGCATTTCAGTATTATCAATATCCGTTTGGGATTCTAAGACTGTGAATAGCTCCGTATGGTGATTCTGGAGTTGGGAGCATGATCGGAAGTGGATTCGGAGATCCGTAGGTCATTTTGAAGCCATTTGGCTAAAGATAGAAAATTGAAGGTTTTTGAGAAGTTTGACCGGAAGTGGACTTTTTGATATCGGGGTCAAAATCCAATTTCGAAAGATGGAGTAGGTTCGTAGCATCGAATATGATATGTGTGTAAAATTTGAGGTCAATCGGACGTGATTTGATGGGTTTAAGCATCGAAAGTAGATGTTGGAAGTTCTGAAGTTCATAAAGCTTGGATTGGAGGTTGATTCATGATTTTAGTGTTTAATGTGATTTGAGGCCTCGAGAAAGTCTGTAACGAGGTTTGGGATTGGTTGGTAGCTTTGGTTGAGGTCTCGGGGGCCTTGGGTGGATTCCGGGTGGTTAACGAATTGAAATTGGAATTTGGAAGTGAGCTGAAGGCATTTGGTTGCTGGAATTTTCGCTTTTGCGGTTAGTTGACTGTAGAAGAGGCACCGCAGAAGCGGACAGGGAGCCACAAAAGTGGTTTTTGGTCCAAGGCTTGAGAACCGTAGATGCGGTCAAGGTTCCACAGAAGCGGGACCGCATCTGCGGAGAAATGATCGCAGAAGCAGTTGGGAGTATATTAGGGAGGATCGCAGATGCGGTCAAAGGTCCACAGAAGAGGGACCGCATCTGCGGTTGGCACATCGCAGAAGCGGAGATGGGCTAGGCCAGGGGAAGCCGCAGAAGCGGCGGATTGCCCGCAAAAGCGGAACCGCTGATGCGGTATTTTTCCGCAGAAGCGGAAGTACCTGGAGTAGTGAGGTTGATTTAAATCGTGGGTTAAGTTCATTTCTCCCATTTCTTCATGGCTTGAGCGATTTTTGGGGAGCTTCAAGAGAAGAATTTTGTCGTCAATGTTAAGGTAAGTTATCCCCATCACTTTTGAGTTAAATATATCAATTATATATGGATTTAAGCATGAAAATTAGTGTAAATTTGGGGTTTTGGTTGAAAACCTAAGAAATTAGAAATCTTGGATTTTGATCATGATTTTGGGTATGGAATTTAGAAAAAATTATATATTTGAGTTTCCAAGGTCATGGGTAACCTTTATCTTCGAGAAATTTTGGTATCCGAGCACGTGGGCCCGAGGGCATTTTGGTCATTTCACTATGCAAAGTTGGGAATTTGTACAATTTGAATTGTTAACAAGTATTTGAGCATGTTCTCATTAGTTTGTCGTTAATTGACTAGTTTTGGTGCATTGTGCGTCGGTTCAAGCCTTCAGAAGAATGTAGAATGGCGGTTTTGAGCCTTCGGAGCGATGTGAGGCTTCTAATCTTGTGAGGGGGAATTTACTCCATAGGTGAGTTGAATTGGTTGTGTGCTCCTATTTTCGGGGGCTACATACGCACGAAGTGACGAGAGTCCGTACGTAGCTACTATTATGCTATTGTCAGGGTAGTCTAGGACCCAAAAACATGTTATATTTGGATTAATTGTGAACCCATTGATGGCTTGAAATGCTTAAATCACATTAAATTTATAAATAGATTTCTAAAAAGACTTAAGCTTTGTTTTCTCAAACTATTTAAAGAGAATTGGCCTTTCTTGGATAATTGATCCATGTTGACTTTTTGATTGATTGTCTGTCTGCGTGTGTTTATTTTGAAACGGGCCAAATGCCTCGGCAGATTAATAGATTCATCTATAGGCGCACCGTCCACCCTCGGCAAGTGCACATTTATTTATGTTGGATCGGGCCGTCGCCTCGGTGTGATTTGCGCATGCTTGTGTTGCTGACTGAACTTAATTAAGTTATTATTGCCCTTTTGTGGCTTAAAAATATTTGGATTATATTTAAAAGGAATTTTGAAAATTTTCCTATGAAAGAATTTCGTGTTCACTTGTTTCCTTTATCTGGATTAAAAATCATGCTTGTAGAATAAATCCACTTTTTAATATATACATATTAAGGCTGAATCATTGTTGGGCTATTAGAGAGCGTCAAAGTTGACCATCTTGTCTCTACCACTTCGGGATTAGGCGGGATACTCACTGAGTACACGTTGATTACGTACTCATACTACACTTTTGTGCATTTTTGTTGCATAGGTATATGTTACTTAAAGGCCTACTGGGCATAGCAACACAGACGATTCGAGGACTAAGTGAGTTGCGGTATACAAGGCGGCCTGCAGCCTTTAAAGTCCCTTTCTAGTAAATTGTATTTCCTTTATGTCCATTGTATTCCAGACGGATGTTGTATTGTATTTTATATCCTTATCAGTGGATGCTCATGCACTTGTGACACCAAGTTCTGGGATGGTTTTTGAAAGGTGTGTATTAACAGTTATCCCTTAAATTGAATTGAAGCAAAGATTGTTTTTTATATATATGAAAAATGGAAGGAAAAAAAATCTTGTATTTCAAAAGTGTTAAAAAGAGATTTAATTTAGTATTTGAGTTGGCTGGCCTGACAGTGGTGTCCGGTGCCACCACGACCCTTAGTGGATTTTGGGTCGTGACAACATGGTATCAGAGTATTAGGTTCCCGTCGGTCTCACGAGTCATGAGCAAGTCTAGTAGAGTCTCGCGGATCGGTACAGAGACGTTTGTACTTATCCTCGGGAGGCCACAGGGCTGTTAGAAGTACTTTCCTTCATGATTTCCTTATCGT
The DNA here is from genome assembly GCA_026770625.1 of Nicotiana glauca. Lineage (NCBI taxonomy): Eukaryota > Viridiplantae > Streptophyta > Magnoliopsida > Solanales > Solanaceae > Nicotiana > Nicotiana glauca. Next base: position 60,492 of record MU719531.1, read on the forward strand.
GCAGTTCAATTCCTCTGAGGCTTGTGCCTTTGATTTCTTCCTACTCAATCTTACATGAGCGCTTGTTGTAAATCAAAAATTGAAGGATTGTAATGGCACTACAAATGTGGTGTGAGATGATTCTCCCGGTATAGTTGATTGGACTATTACAGTCGCCCTACAGAGGGATATTATATTGTTTCGGCTCAGTAATAGAACTTCTAAGAGCCTTAAGGCTAGGAACAGGTTGCCATAATGCTTATGAGCGATTATTCTGCGGTGTCGTTGTGATGGTAGGGTGTTTGCATACGTGTCGGGCAGTGAATGAATTGAAGGGAGGTTTACTCAGTGTGTAATCAAGGGATTCAGTATTTTTTTCCCGGTAGGGGAAATTCAAACAAACTGAGGATGGTTAGAAGTGGACTGGTGGAAGTAACGAATGTGGCAATTGCAAGCATGGTGGAGTTCTCCTCTACATTGGGGTGCTGTTGTCCTAATTGTACGTACTAAGTTTATCGATGTTATAATATGCTACAATTCGCCTTTATGGTAGGATATTGTGAAATAGTATTTGAGTTACAGCTATCAGATATTGCATGGTGCGGTGGTTTAGGATCTAACCAGAATTTCTAATGTTGGTGGTTCGATAAAGATGACCTTTGGAAAGGCTTAAAGCTAACAGCTATTGTGGGTTCAAGTGCCACGAAGGTAGAGTTTATTTAAAGCAACAAATGAGCATCAAAGTATGAGGAAAGATGTGAGGAAAGTGTCAGAAAGTGACTAAAATTCCTAGAAGGCCATGTGTATGAAGCAAAGGTCGAGTGGTTAATTAAAGAGATGAGTTCCACCAAAGTGGGAGAGTGGCAGGTGTTGCATATGGGCTTGGTAGTAGGATGACTACATGCCTTAAGGAGAGTTCGAATTAGGGATTTTAATGATTGGTGATTGAAGCTTGCGGGTATGAAGTGAAGTATGGGCTATTATACGACAGAAGATTGATATGGCGGAAAGGAGCTGCTTGAAATGGAGGAGGGTGCAGCATAACCCTGAATTGGAAGTATGTTGCCGCACATTTAATTGATGTCCGCGAGGGGCGAATGGACTTGTGCAGCTGGGAGGTGAGCTCGGACTCAGGATGGGCTATTGGTGTCATAGTGAATGTACCCCGTGCAGCGGCGTGGGAAGATGTCGGGAGGTGATTCCCCTAGGTGGGTTATTCCCCGTGAGCAGGTTAGCGGACGCGTGGTTGGCGAAGTTTCTGCAAAGCATAATATTGGTTGTTCAACAAAGAGATCGGTCGTGCGAATGTGGATGATGATTCAGAATATGAAAGATGGGGATTTACAGGAAGATTCTGAGAAATTTTGATAATTGAGGGCGCGAGGTTATGTCAATAAGAGGTAAAGAGGTTGAGTGAACTCGAGAATTGTGAAATAATGGCTTCAAGCTAAGTGGGAGAGTCCCACCACTTATGATTGGGTTGTATGATTAACTACTTGCGTGATTTCTGGTTATTAGCACATTGATGGTCTATTTCAGCTATGAGAAAAGACCATAAGTGGTAATTCGAGCAAATGAATTGTTGGAGGCATGCTAAGGTTGGCCTTATTAGCTCATGTTCGGACTTAGGAAAAGATTTAGGATTTATGCCTCGTATAGATGCAGGTTACAGAGGAAGTGATTTCGCCGGGTGCTTCGCCGAGAGAGTATTCGTGTGTTATAAGATCTATGGATTGAGTTATATTCGGGACCAAGTCAGAGCGGGTGGCTCTCAATAATGGTCCTAGTGAGTTTAGAAGTTGAAGTGTGGTTCCCAATGGTTTCGAGCCTATGAGTACAGTTAAGAATCAAGCTTTGTAGCAGCTTATGAGAAGGTGCCCAAAATGTTCTATGATATTTTGACTTGTAGCCTAGCATTTGAGTGTTATGAAATAGATTGTGGGAATTGAGACAGCCTGGTCTCGTGATTCAAGGTCACTCTGGCCGAGTGTAGATGGAGTATGTTATATGTTGAATGGAGTTAGTCTTATTTCCAAGGCAAGCAAGGATGAATTAGAGGTAGGTAAATTGATTAGCCATAGTTGAATTGGCACGTTGCGGCCAACGATCAGTTCATTCTGCGTGATCAAGTTATGTGTATGATTTGTGGCGGTACATGTGAGGTTTTTCGGCCACCTTAATTGATGTTATTCAGAAGCATTCTTCTGTTATGGCTTGTTAAGTGGAAGTGAATTCCGGAAGGAAAATGGTGGCCTAGACCACTACTTGCAGATTTGCATATTCTACAGTTATGGAATTTACATGTGTGTTGATATGATTCTCCTGAAGTGAGTTAAGTGCAAAGTTCTTATATGATGAAGTGTTAAAATATCAATGATTTCGGAGCTATGATGAAAATCATGTTCTATCGTATATTGGCACGTTGGGTGCAGTGAGAGGTATGGAAATTGAAGTGAGTGTCAAGATTGCAGTTCGGTGTTGACAAGGATGTCACGGGCTCGGATGAGCAAGGAAAGGGTTGAATGATTAAATTAAACTGGTATTGTCTTCAGCATCATATGAGATCGATGTGTTGTGAAAGAGGCTTTGCATCCCGATTAAGGATTCTTAATCACTTTTAAGCGTTAATGCGTTCGGTGGATTAGATGGGAGAACCCGTTATTTATTTCGAAAAATTTTGGGAGCGTGTCCCGATTGTATAAGTGTGACATGTAGTCACTCGATTGGCTAAAGATTTGAACCAAGTAAGGGGATTGTGGTAATATCATTAATTTGAGAATTTATGCATGAAGGGCACTCTATTTATTGGGTTATGAACTGAGGAGGTTGCTCCGGTGATGATGGTTGTTCTTATGTGTTATGAGGAAAAGGGAGTTACTGTGGACCTTTGAAAGGTTATTAGCCAAGTGGGTGCAATCAGAAATCAGCTTGAGATCAATGGATTGATTTATATATGTGAACAGGGCTTTATAACAGGCCAGTTGTGTTCGTTGCAGCGAGCATTCCCTATGGAGGAACAGTCGGGGTGTTATTTTGTCATCAGCTATTCAACGTAATGATGTATTATGCCGTATGAGTTTTGAGACGACTTGGTAAACTCTTATATGTTAAGGTTCCGTGTGGCGATGATGTTATGTGAGCAGGATGGCTCTTGAGATTTAGATCTTGTATCGCACCTCAATTGTGCTCGAGTTTTGTAGCCTATAGCGCTATGTGTTGTCTTAGGGATGGTATTATGCACTTAGCATGCTTACGATCGAAATTTGATATTTTTATTGTAATGAGCAGATTTTGCTCGAAGTGCAATCTCCTTTTGTGAGATCTATGTGTGGATCGGGTGGCACGCCGCTATGAGTATGTTATTTGGATCGGGTTGCACGCCGCAATAGTGTGATGATGAGTCTGGTTTTCTATATGCTATTTTTGTGTGTTTCGCTTCTTATCTTTTGAGAAAAGTCTGTATTAGCATGGGGGTTAGGTAATTCCTTCCAGAGTTCGATTTCCTGTTGGTGTCGTGTTCGGATTGGTGACCTATTGGCACATTGTGGCGTCATATGAGACTTTTTATCGCGTTAGGAGTGGCTTATTGCCTGAGCAGTTCGTACTGGGTGAGACGCGATGATGTGATTTAAGATCAGTGCAATCTGATTATATGAAGTATATTAAGGAGCAACGGTCATTATTAGGTTCAGAATGTGGTAATATTTCTTGTCAGAAGTATAGACTCAATGATTTGTTGACTCGGTAGTTGATTATGAATTTGGGCACATCTCATCCGTCGTGGCGGATCCGTAAGAGTTGGAGTAAGACTTGCGTAAGTCATGAGGTGCAATGGGAGCCTCTAATTTGTTGATTTTGGCTAAGTTGATCAAAAAATATTATCTTGGTCCTGTGGATTAAGTGTTGCAAAGTAAGAACTCAGCAAGGTTATGCAGTCATGTTGGGTACAGCATGTGGTGAATGATTTGGTGATCTTATGTTGAAAAAAGGCCTGGCAAAGAATTTTGGATGTTGGAATTGGGCTCTAAGCCTTATTTGCCTGAATAAAAAGTGAATATCTTCATAATGTATCGAGCTAATGTGCTCAGCCAAGTTGTGGTAGCACAGGAAGGTGCATGAGGTGCTAAACAGTGATTTCAGACTACTTCCGTATAGTTCTCAGCACGTTCGAGGACGAAGGTATGTTTAAGTGGGAGAGAATGTAACGACCCAACCGGTCGTTTTGAGTACTAGCGCTCCGTTCAGCAGTCGGAGGCCATGAACAGCTTCATTTCAGGTATTATGACTTGTACACGTGGTCGAAATTGAATTTTGGGAAGTCCAGAGTTGATTTAGGAAGAGAATTCTTATTTCGAAAGCTTAAAGTTGAAGTAATGAACGAGAATTGGAATTTTGAATAAACGGTCTCAAAATCGGGATCTGAAGGTTCTAACAGGTTCGTATGATGATTTCGGACTTGGGCGTATGCCCGGATCAGGTTTTGGATAACCCGAGAGCGTTTTGGCACCTATTGTGGAAGTTAGCATTTTGGAAGAAATTTTATTAGTTTGGTTTGAAGTGCATTTTAGTGTTATCAATGTTCGTTTAGGATTCCGAGACTGTGAATAGTTCCGTATGGTGATTCTGGAGTTAGGAGCGCGATCGGAAGTGAATTCGGAGGTCCGTAGGTCATTTTGAAGCCATTTGGCTAAAGATAGAAAATTGAAGGTTTTTGAGAAGTTTGACCGGAAGTGGACTTTTTGATATCGAGGTCGGAATCCAATTTTGAAAGATGGAGTAGGTCCATAGCGTCGAATATGATTTGTGTGTAAAATTTGAGGTCAATCGGACGTGATTTGATAGGTTTAGGCATCGAAAGTAGAAGTTGGAAGTTCAAAAGTTCATAAAGCTTGGATTGGAGATTGATTCATGATTTAGCGTTGTTTAATGTGATTTGAGGCCTCGAGCAAGTCCGTAACGTGTTTTGGGATTGGTGGGTAGGTTTGGTTGAGGTCCCAGGGGCCTCGGGTGGATTCCAGGTGGTTAGCGGATCGAAATTGGAATTTGGAAGTGAGCTGAAGGCATTTGGTTGCTGGTATTTTCACTTCTGCGGTTGGTTGACCGCAGAAGCGGACGGGGAGCCGCAAAAGCAGTTTTTTGTCCAAGGCTTGAGGACCGCAGATGCGGTCAAGGTTCCGCAGAAGCGGGACCGCATCTGTGAAGAAATGATCGCATAAACGGTTGGGAGTATATTGGGGAGGACCGCAGATGTGGTCAAAGGTCCGCAGAAGCGGGACGGCATCTGCGGTTGGCACGTCACAGAAGCGAAAATGGGCTAGGCCAGGGGAAGCCGCAGAAGCGGCAGATTGCCTGCAAAAGCGAAACGGCTGATGCGGTATTTTTCCGCAGAAGCGGAAGTACCTGGAACAGTGAGGTTGATTTAAATCGTGGGTTATGTTCATTTTTCCCATTTCTTCATGGCTTGGGCGATTTTTGGGGAGCTTCAAGAGAGGAATTTTGTTGCCAATGTTAAGGTAAGTTATCCCCATCACTTTTGAGTTAAATATATCAATTATATATGGATTTAAACATGAAAATTAGTGTAAATTTGGGGTTTTGGTTGAAAACCTAAGAAATTAGAAATCTTGGATTTTGATCACGATTTTGGGTATGGAATTTAGAGAAAATTATATATTTGAGTTTCCAAGGTCATGGGTAACCTTTATCTTCGAGAAATTTCGTAATCCGAACACGTGGGCTCGAGGGCATTTTTGTCATTTCACTAAGCGGAGTTGGGAATTTGTATAATTTGAATTGTTAACAAGTATTTGAGCATGTTCTCATTAGTTTGTCGTCGGTTCAAGCCTTCAGAAGAATGTAGAATGCCGGTTTTGAGTCTTCGGAGCGAGGTGAGTCTCTTTTCTAATCTTGTGAGGGGCAATTTATCCCATAGGTGAGTTGAATTGGTTATGTGCTCCTATTTGCGGGGGCTACGTACACACGAAGTGACGTGAGTCCGTGTGTAGCTACTATTATGCTATTGTCTGGGTAGTCTAGGACCCAAAAGCATGTTATATTTGGATTAATTATGAACCCATTGGTGGCTTGAAATGCTTAAATCATATTAAATTTATAAATGGATTTCTAAAAAGACTTAAGCTTCGTTTTTTGAAATTATTTAAAGAGAATTGGCCTTTCTTGGATAATTACTCCATGTTGACTTCTTGATTGATTGTCTGTCTGCATGTGTTTATTTTGGAACGGGCCGAACGCCTCGGCAGATTAATAGATGCATCTATAGGCGCACCATCGACCCTCGGCAAGTGCACATTTATTATTGTTGGATCGGGCCGTCGCCTTGGTGTGATTTGCGCATGCTTGTGTTGTTGCCTGGATTTAATTAAGTTATTATTGCCCTTTTGTGGCTTAAAAATATTTGGATTATATTTAAAAGGAATTCTGGAAATTTTCCTATGAAAGAATTTCATGTTCACTTGTTTCCTCTATCTGGATTAAAAATCATGCTTATAGAATAAATCCACTGTTTAATATATACATATTATGGATGAATCATTGTTGGGCCATTAGAGAGCATCAAAGTTGACCATCTCGTCTCTACCCCTTCGGGATTAGGCGGGATACTCACTGAGTACACGTTGATTACGTACTCATACTACACTTTTGTGTATTTTTGTTGCACAGGTATATGTTACTTAGCGGCCTACTGGGCATAGTAGCACGCACGATTCGGGGACTAAGTGCGTTGCAGTATGCAAGGCGGCCCGCAGCTTTTAAAGCCCCTTTCTAGTAAATTGTATTTCCTTTCTGTCCATTGTATTCCGGACAGATGTTTTATTGTATTTTATATCCTTATCAGTAGATGCTCATGTACTTGTGGCATTGGGTTCTGGGATAGTTTTTGAAAGGCGTGTATTAATAGTTATCTCTTTAATTGAATTGAAACAGAGATTGTTTTATATATATGAAAAATGGAAGGAAAAAAATCTTGTATTTCAAAGTGTTAAAAAGAGATTTAATTTAGTATTTGAGTTGGCTGGCCTAACAGCGGTGTCCGGCGCCACTACGACCCTTAGTAAATTTTGGGTCGTGACACAACTTATCTGAACCTCGTTATAAATGGGATATGACTCTAAACTGAAGAGAAGCTACACGAAGTGCACCCTTCTCCATGATGTAGAAGACTCAGAAAGAGGAAGGGTTTCGTAGCAGTTTATATATACAATTCAACAAATATCAAAGCAGTAAAATATTTAGTACAGTTAGCATGGAACATGTAGAAAAATCAGATAAATCCAAATATAATAGTTATACTAAGCTCGAATTCTTGAATCCTGAACCGAAATTCTGGGTTCGTATCCCTAGCAGAGTCGCCAAAGCTGCACACCTCCTTTTTTACACACTTACCCCGAGGGATAATGTATAAGGAAATTTTTTCATTTAAAGTGACATTATTCGGAATGAGATTATTTATTCAATTCAGAGTCACCACTTGGGATATGTTTAGTTTGTGGTGTCCCAAGTCACCGGTTTATCTTGAATCCTAAATCGAGAAAAAATTTCGACTTCCCAAATGGGGTCTGCGAACCAGAAATTCTAAATAAGGAATTTTGTTGACTCGAGGGAAGGTGTTAGACACCCCCGGATCCCGTGGTTCTAGCACGGTCGCTTAAACTATTATAATTGGCTAAAAATCTAATTTTAACACATATCATCCTATAGTGCAATTTTAAGATTATTTACCGCTTTTAATTAATTTTTAGGAAATTGAACGTCGTTTAAAATATATTTTTGGATCATGTCACATGAAATGCACCCGGATCCTCGGCACATTTTATTCAACGTTTTGGGATTTGGATTTGGGTCACATGAAATGCACACCCGAATTTAGGAAGGTAATATTGTTAAAGAACGCGCCTAGAGTGACTAACGTGTTATTGACTTTGCGGAAGGCCATGAAAATTCGTTAAATGGCACGTCCCGAGTTCTAAATATTTTAATAAAGTAATTAAAGAGGGCTGCGCAATTTATGAGTTTTGTTTGGCGTGGCGTGCCTCATTTTGTTTTAAAGGCCAACCTAAAGGAACTACAATTTTCTATTAAATATTGTCTCTAAAGGGGCTTAAGTAATTAGCATTATAAAATTCGAGCTTAAGCTCAAGTCCGAATTTAAACAAGAGGAAAACCTCTTAATTTAACTCGCTACCTAACTTGGAAAGCCTAGAAATGTATTAATAAATCAAATTATACCTTTAAAAGGATTTCAGGTTCTCAAATATTGGCCCAAGAGCGAGGAATTTCAATAGGATCTCATGGGATGCTAGCTGGCCGGCCTTGGCCCTTTTGTAGAAGCCCAAACGGAGAAGAATAGCATTAAGGGAGTCATAGCTTACTATAGAACTGGGCCTATTATTAATATAGCTAGGCCCAGTATATAACTATTTGTGTTCATGGATTTTTTATATCTGTTTTTAACTTCTGAACCATCGAATAAATGACTATTTTCAGGATTTGAGACAATTTAATCTTAACAATTTGACAAATACAGCAACTAAATGATTCAAAAATAACTATGCTATGACTGTCATTTGACTATTCATGATTCACTTGAATAACTAAACCGAAATTGGATCGTACAATGTGTGAAAAGAAATTATTGAATGCTTCAATCCACATGCTGAATTTAAATCTAGATTTCATGTTTGTGTCTGGATTTGTATACCTTTTAATAAAAAATACGATGATGTTAAGGCTTAATTCCAGAACTGTGTTTAAACCTACATGAGTCATTGACAGATTCCATTGGACATGAATTTAACTATAACTCGGTATCTATATTAACATGGCATCAGATTCTAAATGAAATTAAATTATACTAAACAACTATATTAGAAAGTCTCATTAATACAACTAAAAAATCAATCTAGACAGTCCACTTACAAATTAGTCCAAAAATCTCATTAATACAACTAAAATATTATCCAAACGACATTACTATGCTAAACATCAGAAATAAAATATAACACAGCAGAAACATCTACATAAAAGCCTTTAGTTATTCATCATTGAATCTCAGAAATTTCCATACAGGTTTGTCACATCTTCACATATCATCAGAGACTGAAAACATACCTGAAAATTAGAATAAAATGGTGAGAAATGGAATTAAGCTAGAGCAACAATTCAACAGAAGTGAGATTGCAACAAGCAACAGTAGTTTTGAATCCAAAACCAAGGAAAACAGGACAGTGTGCAGTATGCTACCAAAATGATCTTCAATTAACCAAACTAAGCTGAATTTTGACAAAACCTAGCTGATGAACTAATGCAACTGACTAGAATAAATCTGGAGCTATTTTTTTTTGAAATTTTCAGTAATTTTCGGTAACTTTTGAGTTTGTAATTTTTTGTTTTTGGAATTTTCTGGTTTCTCTAAGATCTGGAATTTGAATTTCAAATTTTTTCAGAGTTTATGAATCTCTAATGCTTCTAGAAACTTGTGGGGATTTTCAGATTTCAAAAACTTGTGAAACAAGGCAATGGGCATGCCTTTTATAGACAAAACTAGGGGTGCCTTTAGAATTATACTTTGCCCCCTAAGTCCCTCTATTATTTTCAAATTTTTAATTGTTTAGTCCCTCATTTGTTGTCTTGTTGCCCAAGCTAGACTATTAAGTTCTTGAAATTCTAATTAAAACCCTATCTAGTAGCTTCCAGGGAATTCTATTTCAGTTGCTACAAGATTCCTTTTATCTAAAATACTTGAACTACCCTTTTATTCATTCTGAAATTACCAATCCTATGTCAGCTAACCCAGCCCCCTTTTAACTTGGTCCAAAATGACCATAGCTAGTCAATATCAAACTAGAGACTAATCAGCTATAACCAAACAAAGTTTAAAACCGAATCAAACCAACCTATTAACTACTAAAATCAGAATTAAAAGCTACCAATAGCAAATATCGATTAAACATGAATCTAAGAGAATTAATAAGATTGAACTGACAGAAAAGCAATCAAAGACTGAAAACAAAACAAACCTAAAGCACTAATTGTGAATTATTAAAAGAAGCTAGGCCTAAACTAATTTTATAATAAAGATATCAAACAATAAAGAAAAGAAAACTTACATTATGCCAGGTTGAACAAAGCTGGATTTCGATTCGAGCCCCGGAATGATGTGAACGTTTGTTCTTCATTAAGAACAAACGAGCACATTATTTTTGTGAGCACGTGATTTTTGCCATATATGAGAAATACTCCCAAAAAAAAATCAAAATAAAACAATTTTAGTTTGCTTGCAATTGTTGTGAATTTTGTGTTATTTTTTTTGTATTATTTATATTTATCTGTGCATGTTTATTTGTTTAAATAAATAAAAATACAAAAATATGTTGCATTTGCA
>MU719538.1:1640-22692 GCA_026770625.1 Nicotiana glauca
GGGGGGGGGGGGGGGGAGCCCGTCAAAGCTGCACCCCTTTTTCTTTTATGTAGTTTTTGGTTTTATAGAGTGTGTAGGGTAGGGTGTTATGTGGGGGATTTTTTTTTGGAGGAAAATATTTTGGGGGAAGGTCTTTTTGGGGGGAAAATATTTTGGGGAAATGTCTCATATGGGGAAAAGTCTTTGGGGGGAATATTTTTTGGGGGAAAGTCTCATGTGAGAGAAGGTTCTTCCAATTCTTCTTTTTTATTCCCAATTTCTCTTTTATCTTTTTTTTTAATTAAAATAAATCCTAGAAAAAAATATATAATTATACTAACTATAAAAATTATAAAAGCTACTTAATTCTAGATTAAAAGAGAAAAATCAATAAAAAGGAAGTGTGTAAAAATGAAGCATTTTTTGTGATTTTTAATTTTTATAAAACAAGTAACTATCGATTAATCCTAAAAATATAAAAGTAAGGCCTAAATGACATGCGTGATATTTTTGGTATTTTTCATGATTTAAATGAAACATAAACATGCAAGAAATGCAAAAAATCCTACAAAATTCCTAAAATGTCAAATAATTAACAAAAAACTATTTTCTTTGGATTTTATAGGAGTATTTCATATAGGAAAAAAATCACGTGCTTACAATATTGCTACCATAAATTGTTGAAAAGGGAAAAATTATGTTGTAAGCGAAAAGTAATTAAATTTGGCTTGCCTGGTTTCTACGAGTAGGCGCCATCACGATTCCCAAGGGTTGGAAATCCGGGTCGTGACAAGTTGGTATCAGAGCACTAGGTTACATATATCTCACAACTCACGAAAAAACTTAGTAGAGTCTGAGGGATCGGTACGGAGACATCTGTATTTACCTAGAGGCTACAGAGTTAGGAAAAACTTCACATTTGTTCTTTCTTGTCGTGCGGTGCTGTTTCTCGAACACCGATTGAATTTCTACTCTGTTCTTTCGCAGATGGCGAGAATTCGTGCTTTTTCATCTATCGCTCAGCAGTCCGAGTCCCCAGCATTAGCCCCAGTGGTGGAGCCTCAGGTTGATTTGGAGGAGGAGGTTCCAGCCCCAGCAGTCCCGGTGGGCCCAACTCAAGTCCCAGAGGGGTTCAGTGCTACCCCAGCTCTCCAGGATGCTCTAGTCCGATTGGTAGGCTTTTTGGAGAGTGTCATTCAAGCGGATTTGCTTCCAGTAACACCAGCCACTCCTCAGGTTAGAGGAGGGATTCAGACTCCTGCTACACGCACTCCGGAGCAGGTAGCTTCCCAGGTTCAGGTTCCAGTGGTTCAGCCAGTCGTGGCAGGTCAGCCGAGTATACTGGCTCAGGCCGGGAGTGAGATCACTTTTCGGGAGGCAGCCAATATGGGCTGTAGAGTTGAGATGGCTCTGCCATAGAGATGTGGTCATGGGTCGGGTAAAACGCCCCTTCATGTAGGCAGATTCAGTGGTACCTCGTCTGGAGGTAGAGGTTCTTATGGTAGAGGCCATCCTCCTAGGCCCTTTCAGTCAGCTCTCCAGGTCACTCATGGTACTTTAGGTGGCTATTCAGGTCGACAGGGTCAGTCTCAGTTTCCTCAGCTACAACATTCGCGTGGATGCTATGAGTGTGGTGAGCATGGTCATCTCATAAGGGCTTGCCCGAGGTTGAAGGGTGCTCAGTCACCGTAGTCGAGGTCTTGCCACGCTTGTGGTGACCTGAGACACATTATCAAATTTTTCCCTCGAGCTTCGAGCAACTTTCAGCATCAGAGTTCTCGTACTAGGATTCAGGCACCAGAGGTTCCACAGCCTGCCCAGCCAGCTAGAGGCGGCGGCATGGGTGTTAGAGGTGGAGGTAGAGGTCATAGAGGCGGAGCTCAGGCTGCCAGAGGTGGAGGCCATCTAGTAGCCAGGCCCGAGGCTGAGGCTTCAGATGCAGTCATCACAGGTACGGTTCTGGTTTGTGATTGAGATGCTTCGATACTATTTGATCCAGGGTCCACGTATTCATATGTTTCATCTTATTTTGCACCATGTTTGGTCATGCCTAGCAATGCTTTGGGTATTCCTGTATATGTGTCTACATCGGTGGGTGACTCTATCATGGTCGATCGAGTCCATCATTCGTGTGTTGTAGTGATTGGGGGTCTTGAGACCCGTGTAGACTTGTTTCTCCTAGATATGGTTGACTTTGATATCATTTTAGGTATGGACTGGTTATTGCCCTATCAGGCTATCTTGGACTGCCATGCCAAAACTGTGACCTTAGCGTTTCCAGATATGCCTCATTTAGAGTGGAGGGGCACTCCAGGTTATTTTACCTGCAGGGTCATTTCGTACGTGAAGGCTCGACGTATGGTCGAGAAGGGGTGTCTGGCCTATTTGGCCTATGTTCGTGGTTCTAGTACTGAGGTTCCTCCTATAGATTCTGTGCCTATTGTTCGGGAGTTTCTAGATGTTTTCCCTTCAGACCTGCCTAGTATGCCACCCGACATGGACATTGATTTCTTTATTGATTTGGCTTCGGGCACCCAGCCTATTTCTATCTCGCCATATCGTATGGCCCTGCCGGAGCTGAAGGAGTTAAAGGACCAGTTGCAGGATTTGCTAGAGAAGGGTTTCATTAGACCTAGTGTTTTACCTTGGGGCGCGCCAGTGTTATTTGTCAAGAAGAAGGACGGATCGATGAGGATGTGCATAGGTTACCGGCAATTGAACAAGGTAACGATTAAGAATAAGTATCCACTGCTGAGGATTGATGATTTGTTTGACTAACTTCAGGGTGCTAGGTTATTCTCCAAGATTGACTTGAGATCTGGCTACCATCAGTTGAGGATTAGGGCATCCGATGTCCCTAAGATAGCTTTCCGCACTCGGTATGGGCATTATGAGTTCTTGGTCATGTCCTTTGGGTTGACCAATGCCCCAGCAGCATTCATGGAGTTGATGAACCGAGTGTTCAGGCCATATTTGGACATGTTTGTGATAGTCTTTATTGATGATATTTTGGTGTACTCCCGCAGCCAAGAGGATCACGAGCAACACCTTAGAGTGGTTCTTCAGACTCTGAGGGATAATCAGTTATATGCCAAGTTCTCCAAGTGCGAGTTCTGGCTGAGTTCAGTAGCATTTCTGGGTCACGTTGTATCAGCAGAGGGTATTTAGGTGGACCCAAAGAAGATAGAGGCAGTCAAGAACTGGCCTAGAGTAGCATCAGCTATAGAGATTTGGAGTTTCTTGGGGTTAGCAGGCTACTACCGTCGGTTTGTGGAGGGGTTTTCGTTTATTACAGCCCCGATGACCAGGTTGACCCAGAAGGGTGCCCAGTTCAGATGGTCGGACAAGTGTGAGGAGAGCTTTTAGATGCTCAAGAAAGCTCTGACTACAACACCGGTGTTGGTTTTGCCCACATGATTAGGGCCTTATACAGTATATTGTGATGCTTCTCGTATTGGGCTTGGTGCAGTATTGATGCAGGGCGGCAAGGTTATTGCCTATGCTTCGAGGCAGTTGAAGATTTATGAGAAGAACTATCCAGTGCAAGATTTAGAGTTGGCAACTATTGTTCACGCCTTGAATATTTGGAGGCACTATTTGTATGGCGTGGCATGTGAGGTGTCCACTGACCACAAGAGCCTTCAGTACTTGTTCGAGCAAAAGGAATTGAATTGAGGCAGAGAAGGTGGTTGGAGTTGTTGAAGGACTATGATGTCACCATTTTATATCATTCGGGGAAGGCCAATGTGGTGGCCGATGCTTTGAGTAGGAAGTCAGCCAGTATGGGCAGTATTGCTTATATTCCAGTCATTCAGAGGCCGCTTGCTTTGGATGTTCAAGCTTTGGCCAATCAGTTTGTGAGATTGGATGTTTCTAAGCCCAGTCGTATGTTGGCTTGCACGGTCACTCTTTCTTCATTATTGGAGCGTATCCGTGATTGGTAGTTTGAGGATCCCTATTTGTGTGTCCTCAAAGACATGGTGCAGTGTGGAGGTGCCCAGTAGGTTACCTTAGATGATGATGGAGTTTTGAGATTGCAGGGCCGAGTATGTGTGCCTAATGTGGATGGACTTTGAAAGTTGATTTTAGAGGAGGCCCATAGTTCCCAGTACTCTATTCATCCAGACTCTGCGAAGATGTATTAGGATTTGCGGTAGCATTATTGGTGGTGTAGAATGAAGAAGGATATTGTAGCATATGTGGCTCGTTGTTTGAACTTTCAGCAGGTTAAGTACGAGCATCAGAGGCCTGGTGGTTTGTTTTAGAGGATTGAGCTTCCCGAGTGGAAGTGGGAGAGGATCACTATAGACTTCGTTGCCGGACTTCCATTGACTCAGAAGAAGTTCAATGCAGTTTGGGTCATTGTTGATAGGCTGACCAAGTCAGCGCATTTCATTCTCTTGGTAGTCTCCTATTCATCCGAGAGATTAGCTGAGATTTATATCCGGGAGATTGTTTGCCTTCATGATGTGCCGGCATCTATCATTTCGGATCGGGGTACGCAGTTTACCTCGCACTGCTGGAGAGCAGTTCAGTGAGAGTTGGGTACACGAGTTGAGTTGAGCACATCATTTCATCCCCAGAAGGACAGTCAGTCCGAGCGGACTATTCAGATTTTGGAGGATATGCTCCGGGCTTGTGTTATTGACTTTGGAGGTTCGTGGGGTCAGTCCTTGCCTTTAGCAGAGTTTGCCTACAACAACAGCTACCAGTCGAGCATCCGGATGGCTCCCTATGAGGCTTTATATGGTAGGCGATGTCAGTCTTCGATTGGATGGTTCGAGCCGGGAGAGGCTCGGTTGCTAGGTACGGATTAGGTTCAGGAGGTCTTGGACAAGGTCAAGATCATTCAGGATAGGCTTCGTTCAGCTCAGTCCAGGCAAAAGAGCTATGCAGATCGTAAGGTTCAAGATGTAGTTTTCACGGTAGGTGAGCGAGTATTGCTTCGAGTGTCGCCTGTGGAGGGCGTGATGAGATTTGGGAAAAAGGGCAAGCTTAGCCCTAGATTCATTGGTCCGTTTGAGATTCTTGATCGAGTAGGAGAGGTGGCTTATATACTTGCATTGCCGCCCAACTTATCAGCCGTGCATCCAGTTTTCATCTATCTATACTTCGAAGGTATCACGGAGATCCAGCCCACGTGTTAGATTTCAACAATGTCCAATTGGACAAGGACTTGTCCTACGAGGAGGAGCCGGTAGCTATTCTGGATCGGCAGGTTCGTCAGTTGAGATCCAAGAGTCTTCTATCTGTTCGTGTTTAGTGGAGAGGTCAGCCCCCTAAGGCATCGACCTGGGAGTCCGAGTCTGATATGCGGAGCCGTTATCCCTATCTTTTCCCCGACTCAGGTACTTTTTTCTTTTGTCCGTTCGAGGATAGAGGTGGAGAATGTGACAACCCAAAGGGTCATCACCTGCTTTCTTTCTCATTCTGTGCTTCTGAGGCCTTGAAAACCTCATTTTTAGTTGCCTCGATTTGCATGTGCAGTCCGAGCGCATAGCCGGAAAGCTTAAATGTGAAATTTTGTGAAAAACGCTAAAATTTGGTATTAAAATTAATAAGTTTGACTTTGGTCAACATTTTGGGTAAATGGGCCCGGACCCGTGATTTGACGGTCTCGGAGGGTCCGTAGAAAAATATGGGACTCGGGCATATACCCGAAATCGAATTTCGAGGTCCCGAGCCCAAGAAATAAATTTTTGAAAGAAATTGTTTTTCTGAAATTGTTAAGAAAATTTGAAATGAAATTTGAATAGAACGTGCTGGTATCAGGCCCGTATTTTGGTTCTGGCGGCCGTTACAGGTCTTATATGTGTTTTAAAATGTTTAAGTTCAGAAAATAGAACCATTTCGGGACCAACTTCAAATTTCATAACTTCTTCTTCTCCACACCTCTTGGGCGACTTTTGAAGCGATTTTTCACCAAAACTCCATGGGTTAGTAATCCTTTACTTGTTTCCTTTCATTTCCTTCAACATCTATTGAATTCCTAAGCTTAAATAATGCAATTTAGGGTATAAATTGGGGGAAATGGGTAGAGTTAGGATTTTCTATATTTTCTTGATTTAGACCTCGTTTTGGGTAGAATTTGAAAACAAATTATATATTTGGGCTCGTGGGTGAATGGGGGACTTGTTTTTGATCTGAACCTCGTGTTTTGACCAAGCGGGCCCCGAGGCAATTTTGGAATTTTAGGAAGAAAGCTTGGAAATCTATAATTAGGCATTGGGTTTGATTTTTTAGCATATATTGATACTATGGAATCTTTATTGTATAAAATTGATTGAGTTGGAGCCAAATTCGAGATGGAAAGTGGTTGTTATGGATTGATTCGGCCGTGGAAGTTGAGGTAAGTGTTCGGTCTAACCCTAGCTTGAGGGATTAGGAGTTGAGTCATAATTGCTATTTGTTTTGTGTTGGGTACGACGTATGGGCATGGTGACAAGTATCCACGCGTCGGTGTCGAGCATGACTGTGAGTCTTAATTTTGCTAATTGTGTACCCTTGTTTGATCCTATGAAAGTTGAGACTGAATATTGATACTAGTTGTGCCAAGAAGAAGTTGAATAGGAATGGTTATAGCTGACTGTCCCTTGTCGGGATGCTTGACTTGTTGTGATTTCTCCCTTGACGGGATTGTATTGTGTACTGTGTTGAAAGTATTGGGAGCGGGTGGTACGCCTACCACATGATATATTGAAAGGGGAGCGAGTGGTACGCCTACCACACATGATATATTGAAATGGGAGTGAGTGGTATGCCTACCACACATAATATATTAAAATGGGAGCGAGTGGTACGCCTACCACATGATATATTGAAAGGGGAGCGAGTGGTACGCCTACCACATGATATATTGAAAGGGGAGCGAGTGGTACGCCTACCACACATGATATATTGAAATGGGAGCGAGTGGTACGCCTACCACACATGATATATTGAAATGGGTGCGGTGGTACGCCTACCACACATGATATATTGAAATGGGAGCGAGTGGTATGCCTACCACATGATATATTGAAAGGGGAGCGAGTGGTACACCTACCACATGATATATTGAAAGGGGATCAAGTGGTACACCTACCACACATGATATATTGAAATGGGAGCGAGTGGTACGCCTACCACACATGATATATTGAAATGGAAGCGAGTGATATGGCTACCATACATGATATATTGAAATGGGAGAGAGTGGTACACCTACCACATGATATATTGAAATGGGAGCGAGTGGTACGCCTACCACACATGATATATTGAAATGGGAGTGGGTGGTACGCCTACCACGAGATATTGAGAAATGGGATCGGGTTGCACGCCTGCAACGAGATGAGTTGAATATGAAAGTTGCCTTGTCTGTTCATTATTGCTAGAAGTTAAGCTGTAGATGTACGTACCATTATTCCTGATTTGTTGTTTCTATCTGTTACCACTGAAGTATGCTCCCTCCCCAGCTTAAATTGTTATGTTCTTGCTACTTTTTCGTTGTACTTGTATATATAACTGCACAAGTTTTATCTGGAGTCTGGTTCTAGCCTCGTCACTACCTTGCCGGGGTTAGGCCAGGCTCTTACCAACACATGGGGTCGGTTGTGCTGATACTACACTCTATGCTCTTTTGCACAGATACATGTTTCGGATGGCAACCACAGTATTGGGGGCCTTAGCATTCAGACCAGCGAGACATCAAAGTAGCCTTGTCGACGTCTGCATGCTCGGCGTCTCTCTTATTCTCTCTTTTTAGTCTGTTGCCTCCTTGTATTCGAGACAAACAACTTATTTGTTCTTTCAGACCTTTGTATTTAGCATTTCTTAGCAGTTCGTGAGTATTGTGACACCATTCTTGGGTAGAGGCTTATATTGACTATTCCGCACTTTGACTCAGTTTCTATAATTAAGACTTCCGCTATCATTTAATTTCGTTACTTTATATTGCTGCCATAAATTGCTAAAAAGGGAAAAATTATGTTGTAAGCGAAAATTCATTAAATTTGGCTTGCCTAGCTTCTATGAGTAGGCACCATCACGACTCCCGAGGGTGGGAAATCCGGGTCGTGACATAGAGTAACTAAAGCAAACAATGTAAATCCAATCACATCCTAGGAAAACATTATAGGCATTATAGCAAACATTATAGGCATGTAGAGTTTAGCAAAAATAAAGAAAAGTATCCGACGACTGGTTATCCAGTCCAAAATAGCAAAGCAACAAAAAGTATTATTTGAAACTTCCACAACTAGCGACATAAGAAGTAAGTAAGAGTGTTGCAAATTGCCTCTTTCAGACGTTCAAAGATGACATTGGCTGAAACTGTCACCCCCTCAATCCTGTCATGTACTTCCTTGAACTCTTAGATTGCATTTTCTCCAACTTTGAGAATTTTAACCCTCATCTTTGAAACATTGGACCTAGTCTCCTCAGAGATCGCATGGATGTCCCAGCAGTGGATTGAGTTGCATCAAGAAGGTCCTTGATGATGGTCAACTATCACTTTCTTAACAAGATCAGGATCACTTATTTGTATAATGGGAAACATAGGCTGTGGTCTTAGGATCAGGCTGAATGTTCTTGACTTCACCTTCTTATTTCTTCACCCAGGATCCTTTTCCACACACATGACCCAAACTCGCAAAAGCTCTTGAATTGTAGGATTTTGAAATAGAGACAAATAGGTATTCTGAGATGGAGATGTTGTGAGCTTCCAAAATGTGAGTGATAGCCATACCATAGGGCAAACTGATGGGATCATAAGCACTTTCAATCATGAAATTTATGACCCAATAGGATAATTTAACCTTGAGTTTGGTTGCAAAATAGTAAATAAGAAAGGTATCTTGTTGAGAGAAGGTGGAGAATGATCCAGTACGAGGAAGAATAGTGGTTGCAACAATGTAGGCCAAAACACAAGTTTCAAAACTAACATCACTAGGACCTAACTGGTTAGGAAGGAAATCAAATGGACACTCAGTAATACATCGTTTTGCTTGATCAAAAGAAATTTCAAAATCATCAGGCCAAGTATTCTTGAAAAACATAGAAAAATCGGAGCACTTACATTGAATAATTGAGTCAACCATGACACAATCAAGGACAATGTGTTTACCTTAAACTAGGGATTCCAACTTATCAGGCTTGCTAGAGCAAAGATTTATATAAAACATTCTCACTAAAGATTCATAGACTTTGGAAGGGGGTACAGAGAGGAATTTTGACCATCCTTAAAAAACAAATAGATCCTTTACCTTAAAATTAAGGGCCTCTAAATCATCAAGGTCAACTACTCTGCCATGAGCAATGGGCTTATCTTTTAGAGAAACAAAGAAATCCCTATTTGGGGTATCCCAGAAATTGAGGTCGGATTCTAGAGAACTCGAGAGGTCTATTTTGGATTTTTTGGGGTAAGAGATTCATAGGGTTCTACCATAGGCCTTTTTCCTAGGGCTTTTTCTCCTATTTGGTGAGAGTGGTCTGATAGTTCTATCTGAGAAGAGGAAAACCCGTCTGAGTGGTTAGACCCTAGGTCTACTGGTTCTGGGGGCTGAGAAGAGGGTTTTCCCTTGGAACGAGTACTTTTCTAGTAGAGGCAGATAGATTCTTGGAGTGTTTATCCATGAAAAACTTTTGAGACAAAGTTTGAAGGATATTTGAGGAGGGTTTCTGAGCGATAGGAACAATGAAGACAGAGAAGAGTGGTTCAGAGGATTAAAAGGACATGATTTTAACGGTTGAGTGCATGAAAGGAAAGGGTGTCAGTGAAGGGTCATGATGATTGATATTCCTTTCTTGAAAGCTGCAACTTATGGGAAAAGACAGGGAAATCGGAGGCAATAAATTAATGCGTACTTACATAAACAAACAAAATTAAAAACATTGGGCATACAAGAATTAAAATTAACACATAGGTCCTAATCTTTATGATCAAGAGAAATAATACCAAGTAGTTCTCTTAGGGAGCAAAATCTATCTTCAAGTAAAGTCTTAGTGAAAATATCTACTAATTGATCTGCGGTGCTAACAAATGATAATTCTATATCTCCCTTGAGGACATAATCTCTAATGAAATGATGTTTGATATCCATATGCTTAGCCCAAGAATGATGCACATGATTTTTTGAAAGACATATAGCACTAGGGTTATAATAAAATATTTGAATAGGTTTAAAGAAAAGTTCATAGACACCTAATTGATGAGACATCCATAGTAACCGTGTACAACATAGTCCAATGGCGATATATTCTGCCTTCGTTATGGATTGTGCAACTAATCCTTGTTTTTTTACTGTTCTATAATATTGATGCCTTTACAGTAATTGACATGTCCCATTGGTGCTTCTTCTGTCTTTCTTAACACCTGCAAGATCAAAATCTGAAAAACCTTCCAACTTAAAACTGTTAGAATGTGGATGCAATAGTCCGTAAGAAATAGTTCCAATGAGATAATGAATTATTCTCTTTACTGCAGTCAGATGTGACTCTTTAGGAGCTGACTGAAACATGACACATATATATACACTAAACATAATATCTGGTCGACTGGCAGTTAGGTAAAGCAAAGAGCCAATCATTCCATGATATTTGGTTTTATCAACAGAATTTCCCTTTTCATCCTTGTCAAGACTTGTTGACGGGCTCATCGGTGTACCAATTGTTTTAGCACTGCTCATACAAAACTTCTGAATTAAATCCTTTGTATATTTTGTCCGGCACTCAAACATTCCTTCTTTAGATTGTTGAATTTGATATCCAAGGAAAAATGTGAGTTCTCCCATCATGCTCATTTCCAACTCATTTTGCATAAGCGAATTCTTTACACAAACGAGGGTTAACACTACCAAAGATAATATCATCAACGTACACCTGAATAATAAGATTACATTCTAATGATCTTTTGATAAAAAAATGTAGAAGCTACTTTACATCTTATAAACCTATGATCAAGTAGAAATGAGCTAAGTCTTTTGTACTAGGCTCATGGAGTTTGTTTAAGTCCATACAGAGCTTTAGCCAACTCCTAACTCAGCCCGACCGGGGTGTCACAAGTCACGAGCATCTAGGAGGAGCTTTATTACAATTTCAAAGTCTATAATACATAGAGTAAAATCTGGAAATCAAGAAGAAGAAGAAACTCTGTGCCGCGAACGCCGGCGGTCACCTTGCTTAGCTACGATAGCAATACATTCAATCCACTATTAACCCGCTACCGGGTGAACAATACCTGCAACCGCACGCGAGGTGCAGGGAGTAAAGTGAGTACTTCCAACTCAGTGGTAATAAGAGCGAATAATATCTGAGCGGTAAGAAAACACGTTTGAGCACTCCAAAATGCTATAAAAGATAGTACAAACCTTTGAGAAAAATAGTAAAACCATAACACTGTGAAAAATCCTTTAGAAAATCTCAAGCTAAGTTAAATATCTCTTTTACAAATATCCTTTTCCCAACAGTCAAGTATATGAATGCTATATCAGATAGTGCAAGTCGGTACATAAATCAGCCCCTTGGGCACATCACTCCTTAACATATAACACCAGGGTATCTGGTCAACAAGGCAAGTAATAACATGTATGCCAATGATATGTGAGTGCTAAAAGTCATGCCACATAGTACGAACAGGAACGAATGCATGAATGCAATGCAATGCACATGACCGCTGCGGTGCGCAGCCCGATCCATTTGGGTACCCGCGCTCACTGGGGTGTGTACAGACTCCGGAGGGGCTCCTATAGCCCAAACGCTATAATACTGCGGTGTGCAGTCCGATCCACATATTATATCACTGCGGCGTGCAGTCCGATCCATATAATATACTACTGCGGCGTGCAGTCCGATCCATATAATATACTACTGCGGCGTGTAGTCCGATCCATGCATGTATATGTATATACTGCTGCGGCGTGCAGCCCGATCCATATCTCCATCCAAAACATGCAAATGAGCCACTTAGGCAATGTCAAGTAATAGCTTTTAACTCAAAACATCAGAAAATGCAATTTAAGTCTTTAAACCTTAGCAATATGACTGCACATATCAAAACCGTGTTTAACTCAGGACTGAAATCATTTAATATGCTAAGTGTCATCAAAACAGTGATAATAACCCCTGCAGGGTTCAAATAACCGGCACGAAGCCCAAAACATGGCAATCAGCCCAATTCAAGATAGCATCTAGCAAGTTTCAGTCCATTACGCAGTAAAATCCACAACCGAGACGGACCAAGTCACAATCCCCAATGGTGCTCTACCCCACGTTCATACCTGGCGTGCAAGTCACCACAATACAACACTATGATGTGCAAATCCGGGGTTTCAAACCCTCAGGATGTCATTCACAAGTATTACTCACCTCGAACCGGTGAAATCTCAAGCCTGTGACACCTTTGCCCCTCCAATTGGCCTCCACGCGCGTCGAGTCTAGCAAAAAATAGAGCAAATACATCATAATATGCAAATGGAATAATACCCAATCGAAAACAATCGAATTATAGCAAGAACCTTGAAACAAGCAAAACCCGAGCCCCGGGCCCGTTTTTCGAAAAATTACGAGATTCACATCACTAGAATCCTCATATCGCCACGAGTCCGTACATATAAAATACACAAGAATCGGAGTCTATTTGACCTCTCAAATCATCAATTCAACCTTCTTAGGCTTCAAGCCCTAACCTCCATTTTTACCCTTTAATTCCTTGAATTTCAGTGTTTAAATCCTTGTTTTTACACCATAACAACATTATTCGAGTCTATAAGTTCATACCTGATGGAATCCCCTTCGAATCCTCTCCAAATTGTCCAAAATCTCCTCTTCCCAAAGTCTAAAATGTTTTCTTAACTTCTGAAATTCGCGAACACTGTTCACTATAACACATGTCCAATTTCCGCTTCTGCGTTCCCCTGACCGCACCTGCGGTCCTGCTTATGCGACTAATTAACTGCTTATGCGGTCTGACTTAAAACCATTTGGACCGCTTCTGCGATTCCAAGCACCACTTATGCGGTTTCCCCTCGACCGCTTCTGCGGTCACGCGACCCCGCTTACGCGCTCCACCTTCCGCTTATGCGGAAATCCCCTGGGCCACTCAAGATTGCTTCTGCGACTTTCCCCACCGCATCTACAGAACCACTTAATTGGCTCCTTTTCCGCAGATGCGGAAATACCAGAGGGCTGGGACATCAGTCCTACAACAATGCCTAAAACCTCCGTTTAACCATCCGAAATCACTCCGAGGCCCCCGTGACCTCAACCAAAAACACCAACACATCCAAAAACCTTATTCAAACTTGTTCCAATCCTCAAAACACATCAAACAACGCTAAAACCATTAAAACACATCGGATTCGAGCCTATTTTTCATCAAAACTTCCAAAATGCGCATTCAATCAAAAACCCGACCAAACGATGTCCGAATGACCCAAAAATTTGCAGACATATCCAAAATCACCTAAAGAAGCTACTGCAACTCTCGTAATTCCATTCCGACCCTCAGATCAAAATATCACCTATCAACCGGAATCCGCCAAAATTCAAACTTCGCCAATTCAAGCCTAATTCTACACCGAGCCTCCAAAATCAATTCCGATCGCACTCCTATGCCAAAAATCATCCCCCGAAGCTAACCAAATCACCGAAATTCACATCTGAGCCTTCTAACTATATAGTCAACCTCCGGTTGACTTTTTCAAAATAAGCTTTCTTCTAAGAGGCTAAGTACCTCATTCCAACTAAAACCAATTCCATTCAACCCGATCCACTCAAATAATGATATTGGAACACAAAGCAACACAATATGGGGGAAATGGGGCGGAAACACATGAGACGACGGGTCGAGTCGTCACAAATTCTGAATCGCTTCTCCACTTATTTGAATGTTTTGTACTCGTATGAGTAGTTGACTCCTTCTGTGATTCCGGTTGACAAGCTCATTAGTTGACTTTATGACACTGTCTAGTCTTTTAGTCGACTTTTGATGTTTGCTTGATTATGGTGTTTCTTGACTGATATCTTCATCACCTACAATAATTCCTTTCTCGGTCGTAGTGTTGTTTTCATCGAATATGTCATGTACTGATTCTTATATAGATAAAGTGCATTTATTATAAACTCTAAAAGATCTACTATTAATGGAATAATCTAGAAAAATACCTTAATCACTTCTTGGATCAAATTTTCCAAAATTATCCTTACTATTATTGTGGATGAAACATTTGCTACCAAAAGGATGGAAACAACCTATGTTGGGCCGTTTACCTTTCCATAGTTCATATGGAGTTTTCTTCAAGAGAGGTCTTATAAGACATCTAATGAGAATATGGCAAGGAATATTCTAATATCATAGTTCTGAACATATCTTGTAGAGTTCTGTTTTTCCGCTCAACTGATCCATTCCATTGAGGTGATCTTGGAGTTGTGAAGTTGTTAGTGTATTATCGTTGCAAAAATCTTCAAATGATCTGCTTTCAAATTCTCCTACATGATCATTTTGAATAGTTGTAATAAGATACCTCTTTTCTCTTTCAACTCTCTTACAAAAAATCTCAAAGTTTTCAAAGCTTCATCTTTGTGAGATAGAAAAATCACCTATGTAAAACGTGAGTAGTCATCAAGAATAACAAAAACATATCGTTTTCCTCCTATGCTAGCAGTTTTGGTGGGTCTAAAAAAGTCCATATGAAGCAATGATAAAGGCTTTGAGGTAGACACAATGCCTTTATTTTTTAAAGAGTTTCTGGTTTGTTTACCAATTTGACATGCATCACGTACATGATTTCTTAAACATTTGAATTTAGGAAGACCAATAACTAAATCTTACTTGGAGAGTTTCTCAATAAGATGCATGCTTGCATGACCAAGTTTAGTATGCCACAACCATGGATCATCAGTTATAGATGCTAAGCAAATATGACTGTCTAGATTTTCAAAACCATCTAGAATATAAACATTTTCATACCTTTTTCCTGTGAGGATTATTTTACATGTCTCATCTTTAATGGCACAATATGTTTTCTTGAATTGAACTTCATACTCTGAATCACATAGCTGGCTTATACTCAAGAGATTGTAGTTGAGTCCATCTACAAGATACACTTCAGCAATATCACAATTATTATTCAATGGAACTGTGCCAGCGCCAACTATATTTCCTTTTGAGTCAGCGCCAAATTTGACACTTCCTCCATTTATCTTTGTAACTTCCTTGAATAGGTTTTTGGCACCTATCAAGTGACTGGAACACACACTATATAAGTACCATTTTCCTTTGCGGCTCTTCTTGTGGTGTTCCTGCAAAGTAAATTATCACCTTCTTTTAGGCACCAAGCTTGCCTGGGTCTCGTTGGTTAGTTCTACTAAGATCAGGATTATTTTTGGGTTTCCAAATCCATCTTGAAACATTAGTGTGAGCACGTAATTTTTTCCATATGTGAATTACTCCCATAAATTCAAACAAATAACTTTTTCCTAGTGTTTGCAATTTTGTGGATATTTGTGGCATTTTTCCGTTAATTGCTTGCATTTGTCTGCTCATGTTTAATTTTATTTAGTTCATAAAAAATACAAAAAAATATGTTGCATTTGCATTTAGGATTTAATTTTATATTTTTTTAGATTATTTAGTAAATTAGTGTTTCATAAAATTGGAAAATCAACAAAAAATAACTTATTTTTGCACCTTTTGATTTTAGTTTTGATTTTTGGTAGTTTTTCCTTTAATTTGGCTTTTAATTAATTATGGTAATTACTATTTAGAGTTAATTGATATAATTTGGGAGGGTATTTTGATTTAGAAATTAATTTTGGTGTTATTTTAATTTTTGGAAAAGGAAAAGGATTTTGAAAAAGAAAAAAGAAAAGAAAAGAGGGAAAAGAATGAAAAGTCAGATTTAGGCCAAAATTCGAAATTCCCTAGCCCAAAACCAATTTTCCCCTTTAAAATCCGGTCGACCCAGCCCAGAACCCATTTTCTTACCCGGTCCAGTCCCCCCACACTTAACAAAACGACATCGTCTGAGCCTTCCCATCCTAACCGTTGATCTCACTCGATCCAACGGATTAGAACTCAATCCCTCCCCCGTATTTAAATGCCCGAAACAAGACCACCCCCTCAGAACCCTCCCTCCCGCATCTCATCTCTCTCATCTCTCCAGCTTCAGAGAACTCAAACATAAACCCTAGAGCCGCCCCCTTTTCCCCACCGCGTCTGCTCAGCG
The DNA here is from genome assembly GCA_026770625.1 of Nicotiana glauca. Classification (NCBI taxonomy): domain Eukaryota; kingdom Viridiplantae; phylum Streptophyta; class Magnoliopsida; order Solanales; family Solanaceae; genus Nicotiana; species Nicotiana glauca. Next base: position 17,825 of record MU719538.1, read on the forward strand.
GCGCCACCCCAAACCACCCCAAACTAACACCCCAGAATCCCTATGGTTCTCTCTCCCCCAATCTCAGACTCTTGTCCCTCGAATCTATCCTGAACTCCCCAGATTTTGAATCTAAAGTCCAAACCCTAAAATCCCAAATCGAGATTTTGTTGAAGATTTAGGTCAGATTTGACTTTATTCGTGTGTTCTTTATAAGAACACGCGATTAATGTCAAACTTGGCCGAAAATTTTGAAGGTTTGAATACTTCTTTCAATTTCTACTGTCCGAGCCCTTTTAGGTATTCTTCTTTGTTTCTTGTTCTTCCTTTTTTAGGTTTATTTCTCTCCTCCGTCTCTTTCTATTTCATATTTTATGTTTCATTTTTTGGCCGAATTATTTTCTATTTTCATGCTTAGAGTTAAAAGAAAAGAAAATTAGTTAAGTACATTGCCTTTAATTGTCAAGCTAGTCTTTGTTTCTGTTTAAATCTTCATTTAAACAAAAGAATGCTGATTTTGGGCAACTTTGATTAGTCTTAATTATGTGGTTTCTTTTAATTTGGTTTGAGTTTTGGGCTTTCAAAATTAGAAGCCAAAGGAGAGACTAGCCCGAGTTTTCAAAGGTCCATGTCTGGTTGCCTTGGGTCAGTTTGACCCACTTGGGTTCCTAGAGTAAAAAACATGGCTTAAAGGGGTAATTTAGGAATTTTGGTTTAGGGAATCTTTGAAAACTAATTGAGGAAGCTTCTTGGAAGCTGGGGTGGGGACTAAATTGAAGTTATGAATTTTACACTAATGGTACCTAAGCTAAAATGAAAATATCAAAAGGTTCAAAGTGTAAAAACTGATACCTTTAAGCTGCGCTAATGTCTTGACTTTAAAGGCACCTTTACTTGACATTCAAGTCAGGAATTAGAGAGCAAAAGATCCTAAAATACTGAAACGGCTGCCTTCTTTGGAAAATTCTAAAATATTCTTGAATTCCTTACATTTCCTTGTTTGAAAACTACTCAAAATTGGTTTGGTTTCCTGGTTGTTGCCTTTACTGCATGATTAACACTACTGAAAATGACAAAATCATGCAATTAGGTTGAAATGGATTGAATTTTGGATATTCAGAAGTTTCTTTTAAGTGTTACTGTTTCATTGACTGAATCTGGGTTCCGACACTGTTACACTGCTGGTTTCTGCTATTGCTACTTTCCCTTGATCTCCAACTTGATATTCTGCTTTTGTTTTACTTATTCAGGTACATACTCTTAGGCCTTACTGATTGTGAAGATGGATTTGAGGAATGAAATGAAAGGCAGAAAGTTTTAAAGCATATCATTAGCTTCATCCATGCTTCATCTAAAATTTCTTCTTAATTTTGTGTTCTTAATAATGTGATTCATTATTCGAGTTTATTTCTAGTTTAGTTAGTTGAAACCTTCTCATTATGCATTGTCATGGGACTGTTAAGATGTTGTGGTAAAGGACTCAGTTAAATTGCATCTATTTCAGATTTATTTTAGCTTTTTGGCTGAAATGAGTATTCATATTTGGTGGTGATCTCATATAGAACCAGATATAGGTTAAGGGTAAAATACTAATATATAGTCTGCTATCTAAAGGCTCTTTGATATGTGTCTTGGCCCAAAATCGTCTGCCTTATGGTATGGATTATAAAAGGATAGTTCGACCTGTTCATCAGTATGTGGTGTTTGAATTTGAATAACTCATGTACTGATCTTCCGATTGATTACTGCTGGTGAATGAGAATGGTTAAACTAATTTAGATTTCTTAAGTAGTCATTGGTGCAAAGATCATATGAAAAGGAAAAGAAAATGATCTAGCTATCACTCTAAGAATAGAAGCAATTACTAATTTACTTTTTGATTGTGAGCATGTTTGAGTTAGATTAGTTGTTTACAATTCAGAATGTTTATCTGATAGTTTAAAATTTAGAAGAAGAAAGTTAGTTCTATGTCATGTTTCATATAATTCCTTGATTGATTTGCAAGTAATTAATTGTGCACAAGGGTTGGGTTCTGAGACTTGGGCCTAATACTAGCCCAGTTAATGAAAATAAAGGCTAGTCGAGAGTGCTTGTGACATTCATTTTTGCTAAGGAAATTGGGCTCACATTGGGCCTGGATTGGAAACGCACCTAGTTTCTCTATATGTAGGGCTATGTATTCGAGCCCAATGTTCTTTTCTCGTTAATTGCTGACTCTTCTGCTATTCACTTGTAACGATCCGATCGGTCATTTTGAGCTCTAGCGTGTCGTTCAGCAGTTGGAAGTCATGAACAACTTCATTTCAGGTATATTGACTTGTACGAATGGTCAGAGTCGAATTTCGGGAAATTCGGAGTCAAATTGGAAAGAAACTTTTCATTGCGGCAACATTAAGTTGAAGAAAATGGATAAGATTGGAACTTTGAGCAAACGACCTCGGAATTGGGATCTGAAAGTTCCAGCATGTTCGTATGATGATTTCGGACTTGGGCGTATGTTCGGATTTGGTTTTGGATAACCCGTGAGCATTTCGGCGTATATTGTGGAAGTTAGTATTTTAGAAGAATTTCATAAATTTGGGTTGGAAGGCATTTCAGTGTTATAGACGTCCGTTTGGAATTTCGAGTCTGGGAATAGCTGCGTATGGTGATTATGGAGTTGGGAGCGCGATCGGAAGTGAATTCGGATGTCCAGAGGTCATTTTGAAGTCATTTGGCTAAATATAGAAATTTAAAGGTTTTTGAGAAAATTCGACCAGAAGTGGAAATTTTGATATCGGGGTCGGAATGCGATTCCGAAAGTTGGGGCAAGTCCTTAATCTCGAATGTGACTTGTGTGCAAAATTTAAAGTCATTCCGGAATGATTTTGGTAACGTTTGAGACACTTAGTCTCTTTAAAGGAAGCTTAAGTTGGAAAAGTCAACCAGATATTGACTTATATGTTAGAGGACTCGAAATGTGAATTTTATGGTTCGGATAGCTTTGTTAGGTGGTTTGGGACTTAGGAGTGTGTCCGGAATATTTTTATGATGACCGGTGTAGAATTAAGGTTGAATTGGCAAAGTTAGTATTTTTGGCGAATTCTGGTTGATAGGTGAGATTTTGATCCGAGGGTCGGAATGGAATTCCGAGAGTTGCTGTAGCTTCGTTATGTCATTTTGGACTTGTCTGCAAAATTTGAGGTCATTCGGACTAGTTTTGACGTGTTTCGGCATCAGATGTGAAAGTTAGAAGTTTCAAAGTTCATAGGCTTGGATCCGAGGTGAATTTATTATTTTTGCACTGTTTTTGGTGATTCGAAGGAACAACTAAGTTTGTGTCATATTATGGGACTTTTTAGTATACTTTTTTGGGATCCCATGAGGCTCGGATAAGTTTTGGAAGATTTTTTGGAAGATTTTTGCCGTTTTGAGCATAAGCATGTAGTGATCTAAAGGTTCATTTTTAGTTCTAGAGATCCAAATTTGATTTCGAGACTTCCGGAATTTTGATAATGAATTATAGGACTGATCTGAAAATTTTGGTCTAATTTCATCAAGTCGCGATTGGGTTTTTGACGCGAAATGTGAGTTAATTGTTTAACAAGTGAAATGCATATCGCACTGGGAAAATGAGCTCCGAATTGAGTTCCGATTAAATGGTTGTGTTCTTATTATTATTTGTGACTCATAGGAACAAGAATCGTCTAATTCTGAGTTCGTATGACGGATTTAGAGCCATTTTTGTGAAACAAAAACTGCTGCAATTTCTTTAATTGCTGCTGTATTTTTCTGCAGCGTGAACAGTAACCCGCGCGTGAACAGTAACCACGCGGGTGAACAGTGACCAGCGCGTGAACAGTGCACCCGCATGAACAGTGATTCCGAAAAAAATCTGGGCAGTATATCCGCGATTTTTGGGTCCTTTTCCTCCATTTTTTGGGCATCTTGAGAGCTTCTTGGGAGCAAATGAAGAGGGTTTCGAAGAGGATTGATTGGAGGTAAGATCTTTGAACTTAAAACTCGATTATATTGTGAAATTGGTCTAGAAATTCATGAACATTAAGCCTAAAATTGATGAACTAGGGCTTGAGTTTTTGATATTTCAAATTGGGATTTGATAGGTCATTGGAGCTCGGATTTGGGAGTTCTTGGTATGTATGTACTCGTGGCGAGACGAGGAATCCGGTAATGTGTGTTTTGTAATTTTTCGAAAAGCGGGCCCGGGGCTCGAGTTTTGCTAGTTTCGAGATTTTTGCTATTTCTCGATTGTTTTCGATTGGGTACTGTTCCCTTATCATATTGTGATGTATTCGCACTAATTTTGGATAGATTCGACACGCGTGAAGGCCGATTTGAGGAGCAAAGGCGTCGCGAGCTAGAGATTTCACCAGTTCGAGGTGAGTAATGATTTTAAATGATGTCATGTGGGTTTGAAACCCCGGATTGCACAACGTACTGCTATGTTGAGATGAGACACGCGTTGTATGACAAGCGCGGGGTCATTTACTATTGGAGATTGTGACTTGGTCCATCCCGGTTGATATTTTATCGCGTATTTGATAAAGAGTTGTTGTTTTCACCATGATTTGGGCTTATTTCCATATTTGGGCCTCGTGTCAATTGTTTGAAACCCTTTTTGAATTTCCATCACTATTTTTCCTCACTAATTGAAATATTATTTGAACTCAGTCCAATTGAATTATACTATTTCATGAACTCAGCTACATTTATACTCAACTTGGGATTTAAATGATATTTATAATGTTATTTGAGCTGAGCACCATTATTTTACTGACGCCCAAGGAGCTTATGATTATTTTCTGGACTGATTAAGGCCGAGGGCCATATGTGAGGATATGTTGAGTGATGTGAGGAGGCTTCCAAGCCTCGAGTGTTATGTGAGGAGG
>MU719538.1:24193-40014 GCA_026770625.1 Nicotiana glauca
AGGTATTACTATTGTAGCTGAGCAAGGTGACCGCCAGCGTTCGCGGCACCGGACGTTGTCTTTAGAATTTCAGAATTTAATTTTGTATATTATTGGCCCTGTAGTTGTGTTTAGGTTTTCTTTAGATGCTCGTGACTTGTGACACCCCGGTCGGATTATGTTGGGCTGTAAACACTGGTTATTATTATTGTCGTTAAGCTGTATTTATTTATTCATTTATGTTTAATAATTGTTAAAGAGACAATTTGGGTTAGTTGACTGGACTTGTCTTCACGAGAGGCGCCATCACGACCGGGTTAGGAAATTGGGTCATGACATCACTCATCCTTTCCAACATTGGACTATTGGTTTAAAATTGGTTCAAACATTTAGCTTAAGAAATAGTGACAATTTTCTTGCTCCCTTAATTAATTAGTTGGTTTTTTCGGAGGCGTGCTATATTAGGAAAGACATAGTTTATGGCCCTCCAAAATTTAGTTTCGAATTTACTTAATTTTTTTTAGAATCGAGGTGTGCCATGCCAAATAAGACTTCAAAATACATGGCCGTCGCTTAAATAATATTTTTAATCTTTAGAATTCTAGGCGCGCCATTTAGTTGAATTTCCATGGACCTCACAAAGTTGAAAATGCGTAGTTGCTTTAGGCGCGTAATTTAAAATTAACTTCCTAAACTCGGGTGTACATTTCATGTGACCCAAATCTAAATCTTAACAACGTTAAATAAAATGTGTCTCGGACTGGGGGTGCAATTCATATGGCGCGGTCCAAAGACGTGTTCTAGATGGCGTTGAAATCTTCCTTAAAATAATTAAAAGTGGTTTTAAAGTTAAAATGCACATAGGTTTAAAAGTGTTTCAAAATAAGATAAATAGGCCAATAATAACAATTGAGCGACCGTGCTAGAACCACGAAACTCGGGAATGCCTAATACCTTCTCCTGGGTCAACAGAATTCCTTACCCGAATTTTTGTGTTCACGGACTGCAAAACAGAGTCAATTTTTCCTCGATTCGGGATTTGAACCTGTGACTTGGGACACCAATAATTATCCCAAGTGGAGACTCTGAATCTTTAAATAAAATAATCCTGTTTTGATTGTTACTTAAATTGGAAAAAACTCCCTTATCCCTTCCCGGGGGTATAGGAAAAAGGAGGTGTGATTGCTCTGGCGACTCTACTGGGTAAAAGAACCCAGAACTTCTGGTTCAGGGTTCAAGAATTCGAGCTTAGAATAATTGTTATATTTGGCTTTATTTATTATCTAGTTTTATTCACATGTTTGGGCCAAATGTGCTAAATGTTATTTTTTACCGCTTTGATATTGGTGAACTGTATATAAATTGTTACGAATCCCTCCTCTCTCTGAGTCTTCTAAATCATTTGAGAAGGATGCACTTCGTGTAGTTTCTCTTCTGTTAGAGTCATATCCCAAATTTAGAACGAGGTTCGGACAAGTTGCAAAGCTGGCGAAGCTTCTATATTCCCGGTACGTTGTCCCCCCTCGGCTTGAGTTGTCCGCTCGGGTAAGCCATGTCTAGAACATATAAACCAAGGTTTTAAACCTAGGATAACTCAGCCTCATACCGGATCCCTAGTAGGAACGTTTATTTACATCATGTGCACTTGACTTAGGGGACTCAACACAGGGGTTGGGTCCATCTAGGACAGGTGTACCCAAAAATAAAAGACCATCCCGATGCATCCTATGTGCTACATGTTGCATTTATTCAAGGGTAAAAGGGTCATTTGGCGGACCAATGATAATTGAGGGAAAATAAAAAAAAGAAAAAAAAAAGAGTGAAATGTAAAAATAAAGCAAGTAGGGCCTAGTTATGTTTCCTTTCACATTTTTGTTAGGAAAAAGAAAAAAACTTGAAATATTAAAAAAAAAAAGATGTTGCACTTTTTCATCATTCTCCGAAAATTGAAAAACCAAAAAAAGAAAGAAAATAAAATCCAAAAAGAGTTTATATGTTTCATCATTTAAAAAAAAAGACAAAAAAAATATTTTCTTCAAAATAGTGTTTTTTTTAATTCTCGCCCGTATCCAATCTGCCCGAATTACGCAAACCTGATTCTCATCTTTCGGGGCGTGATACGTAGGCAATCCACATAGGGTCCGATCTTCCTAGTAAATCTTAGGTTCTTGGCTTTGTAGGGTCTTAGCCAAATTTTGCACTTCTATCCACCTTTTGGCCAAATAAGCTATTTTGCAAAAATAGCCTCAATCATGTCTTGCATGTGTCTAGTAGGGAATATTATTGTCTCACGTAGTGTTAGTTTAAGTTTTCTCATACAAGTGTGGATCTACTTACCGGAGTTTGAGCATGACAGATACCCCATGACCATCCATTCAGGAGTTGCTTAAGGAGAATTTTCTTTTGATGTTTTGAGTCTGTTTTTCTTTTTATGTTATCTTTTACCTTCTAGTTTTGTACAGTAATGTCGAGTCTTTGGTTATTGTATTTTCTATTTTTGTATTGAAAAAAAAAGTGTCACAAATAAAAAATCCAAAAAAAAAAAATATTTTGCGTTTTTATTTCCTTTAGAAGTTTTCTTTAGAATACCAATTCTAGAATTAAACAAAAAACTCTTTTGAACTGTTTCTCCTTTGGAAGTTAATATCTAGAACTCTAAATAGAAATTTTTTGCTTTCATATTTCCTTTGGTATATCAGGACTAAAAATTCAAAAAAAGAGAGAATTTTCTTTAAGGTATTAATTTCAAAAATCCAAAAAGATTTTCTTTTGAGGTTCTTCTTTGGGAAACTAATAAAAAATAAAAAATAAATCCTTTTATTTTTATTAGAACTTTAGGACATTGTACATAGAAGAAAAAGAAAACATCGTGATTTCCTTCCTAAAAAAAGTCAAAAAAATATTTTTCTCTTCTAAGATTTTTTCTTAATAAAGAATTTGTGTCAAAAGAAAAAAAAGAAAAAAAATCCGTTAAGCTTGAGTTTAGAATAGTCTATAAAATAATAAGTCTAGAAAAAAGAAGAGATTTGTTTCTTTTATTTCCCCTATCTCGTCAAAGTAGTCATTAAAAAAAAGAGCACATCAATTTGTTTAGTCTATTCTCGATCTTCTAGAACTATACAAAGATCTGATTCATGTGGCATCATGATACGTAGGCAACCTACATAGGGTTCGATCGATTCATTTTTTAAATAAAAAGAAAAAAAGAAAAAAAAGAAAAAAAAGAAGAAGAAAAAATATGGTAAAATTATGGGATGTGAGAAATGAGAGGGAAGAAAAGAGCGTTAATCAGAAAGAAAAAAGGGAAGGAAAATGAGCGAGCCAAGAAAAGAAAAGAGAAGATTCAAATAGACAAATTGGGATGATGTCAAGTGACCTTATGACCCTCGAAGTCATTCTAGAATCATTAATTATTGCTAGGTGCATTGCAAGCAATGTGATACTTTTGCTGTTAAATGCCCTAACGCTAACGTGATGACCCTATTTTGTTCCTTTTGATATCTTCATAGCAGAAAGATGGTTGGTTTGTGGTTCTCGAAGTAGTAACTTCTCTCCAAAACATAAAGTCAAAAGGCAATGGTGGACAACAACAAAATTGGGTTGGTTGATACCGGTACCCGAAAGTAGTTGGTTGAATAGGACACTGGTTTGGCTGATGAGGTAAGGATGTTAAGACAACACATAAAGGACATGTATCAGGCCTGGATGACTGGGAAGACACCACCCCCGCCACCACTTAGCTTCTTAGATGCTACCCTTACCCAAACTCCGGTCATAATGCCAGATGATCCCCCATACTCTCCAGATCCACGCGCTTATCACAGCTTTCCCAACCACCCTAGTAACTCAATCACTCATCCTCCAAGTACCTTTCCTCAAAATTTCCCTCCTGCCATATCCACTATCCCCAATAATGAATACCCACTCAAAGCTCATGATGCCCAATATGACCCCTTAGAGATTGCCCAGAAGGTTCCGGACTCATATAAGCAAAGCCCTCGGGATGAGCCTCATGCTGAAAATAAAAAGAGCACAGGAAAAGAAGGGCGAGATGAGATGTCCAGGAAGCTGAAAAACATAGAACAATCCGGGCGAGATGATATGTCCAGGAAGCTGAAAAGCATAGAACAGTCCTTAAAGAACATACAAGGGATGGGAGGCCAGGTGAGCGTGGCCTACAAAGATTTGTGTCTATTTCCTGATGTTCAATTTCCGGTGGGATTTAAGATGCCAAAGTTTGATTTATATGATAGGCACGGAGACCCGGTGGCGCACTTGAGAGGATTCTATAGTAAAATGAGAAGAGCCGCCGGGAATGATGAGTTATTGATGGCATACTTCAGTCAGAGCCTGACTGGGCCAGCTTTGGAATGACATACTCGTAAAGATGTCGGTAAGTAGCATACATGGGATGACATGGTTCAAGATTTTGTGTGAAGCTTTCAGTATAATATTGACATTGTCCCAGACTGCTCCTCCCTGTCTCAGATGGAAAGGAACCCAAAGAAAGTTTTAAGGAATTTTGGTTCAGATGTAACAAACAAGTTGCTCGGGACAGTCCACCCAGAAATAGAAAAGATGTTGTTGAGTCCCGCCAACAACGGGCTCCAGTGGGCATTCTTGCTTAACCCTTTCAGCCTCAATACCGACCCCATAAACATCTCCAAACTCAACATAATCTACCCCAGTATTATCGCCGAACAACATCCGACCACCTGTCTAACCACTAGGTCACTCCCTAGGGCGAGCACCAACATCCCAAAATTCTCGTGCGCCTTTACAGCATTTTCAAGCATCCAATAATCCTTGAAAACTGAGGCATGGAATAGAACAAAGACAAAGAAATAGTTTCACGCCAATTGGGGAGTCCTACACAAGCTTATTTGAAAAGTTAAAGCATTCTGGCCTGATTGAGCCGCTCCTCGGCTCCAGACCCATATGCAAAAGGCTTTGATCCTACTGTACGATGCATGTACCATTCTAATGTCCAAGGACATAGCATTGAAGATTGTCGTTCTTTGAAAAAGGAAATAGAAAGAATGATTCAAGAAAGGGTAATTGTGATCAATGACAGTGACAGGGAGCATGCGAATTCTCCTGGGAACTTGCTGACTGAATTTAATGATAATGAATTTGTTAGTGGTTTTGGCAATATTGATGTGGAACTAGTGGATAAGATGTCGTGCTTGGTAATTGGAAAGACGCCCCATCTCTTGGCTAGCTGGAGAGGGGTCTTGGTGACTTATATTGTTGTCATTCCTGTTGTCTGGGTTATTTTTAGGGTTGTAATCCAAATATTGTCTTGTGGATCAAACCCCTTCTGTCCCCTTATTTTGCCTAGTTCATTTAGTCGAATTACCCCTTTTAGTGTTATTTAGGTTTTTCCAGGGTTGTAACCCCAGTTTAGTGCTTGTTTTGTTGTTAAAATCCCTTCAACGTTTGTCTAATGTAATTTTCTATTTTCTGTTATTTCTAGTCATTTCTGTTTAGTTCCCTTCTCCTTTATGGTTCTCTTTTTGCTCGCTCTAGTGACATGACATGCGCGCATAATTCTAGGCATGGTCTTAAAAGTTAGTTTAATCATGAAGCAATGAATCAATTTTAAAGATGATAGGGATATTTGAGGGAAGTAAGTAAAGAGATTTTGAGATCATTTGAAGCTTGAACCATGTGAAACTGGGGCAGACAATTTGGAAAGTTAAAAGGGTGACAAGAATTCGTCATAAGAAGAGTGCATCCCAGACAATTTGAAGCAAGCAACTTTGAGTTCAAGTGCATCTCAAGTTACAAGATAAAGTCAATGAAGTTTTCTCCGAGTTGACGGAGGATAACCGGTGTGAAAAGGGAATCACCCAACGAGGGTTCTGTACTTGACAAGGCGCTAAAGAAAAATGGAAGCCATATCAATAATATCAATATTGAAGCTGCAAAAGAAATACTATGCATGATTTTCAATTTCCATTTCAAGTTGCATGTGTTGTACTTGGCATTTTCAGATATTGGGAGGCCCTCTTTCAGCTACCCAAACATTTATACCATTTGATACCCTCTTGAGCATGTACTAGTTTCTTTGACCTCCCCTATTTTGGAATCAATTTAGAGTAAAAAAAAAAAAGAAAAACGTTTATGTCCTAATAGGTTTATTTGAAAAGGTTCATACCAAAAGGAAAAAAAGAGAAGAAAAGAAAAGAAAAGAAAAGAAAAATAGAGATAAAAAGGGAAAAGAAAAAAAAGGGAAAAGAAAGAAAAAGAAAGAAAAAGAAAGAAAAGAAAAAAAGAGAAAAAGAAAAATAGCAACAACAAAAGTAGTCTTGTGAACTACGTTTGACCTAATTCTTGTCAGCACAAGATACATAGGTAGCCTTAGGGTTCGATCATACCCAAAAAAATAAATTATAATCCCACGAAGTCGAGAGTGGAAAATTCAAAAAAAGAGGAGAAACAGGGAAAAATAGATTCAAATTCCCTTGTTTTAGAAATTGGGGTAAAGTTTTTAGAATGGATTCCAAAAGTTGTAAATAAATTAACCTCGTTGTCATAGTTTTTTTGAGCCTTTATGATATCCTTTACTTCTAAACCTGTCCAAAAGCCATGTTATAGTCCAAAAAAGACCTCCCGGATAATCTTTGAGAGTGCTGAGTTTAGACACACCAGGAGCATACGACGTTTTTACTATGGTCTTGGCCTTGTCATCTGCAGAATCAGAGAAAATAAGAAGAAAAGAACAAAATGAGAGAGTCTTATTGTTGAAGACCTTCACAGGCACCATAAGGCGATGGTGAGTTGAGAAAAGAACAAAATGAGAGAGGCTTGATGGTGAAAACCCTTCGGGCACCATAAGTGGAATAAAGATCGTGAATCAGATTGGATAATCGGAGCATTGAAGCCCAGTTTCACATTTTAGAGGTACAACAAGAGTTGGACATCAGACCTGTTTGACAGATTAGGTCACTTAATCCACTGGTGCATGTCATGGTCATTAGAGTTGGTATCCACATCTGATAGGTTTCTACTTTGTAGTTTTCTTGTTAGGAATCATCTCTTCCCATTGTACTTTACTCTGTTCCTTTAGTCTTGTTTACTTCCTTTCCTGAGTCTGTTTGGTCAGAACAAGTGAGAAATGACTTCAAAATTTACCACCAGCTTTCCAATTGCACAAAACAGGATCTGGCTAGCACATCAAAGTGGTATAAGTCGGGAAGGAACATCAAGCGCACTGAGTTGGTAACAATCAACATGCTTTGGAATTCATGTGAAATACAAAGGTTTGGTATATATCAATTCATGAACAATGCAACAGATGGAGGGTGTAGGGTGAACTGATCAAAGGTATTTTCTGTGATAAGATTGACAAAGAAAGTGGTTAACTAGTGACAAGCAAGGTCTTCCAAGCAGAAATCAAAGTTATCATGGCAAATGATGGAGCAATAGACCTCAAGGCCAAGGCCAGTGATTTAAGTCAGGAAATAACAGCATACGCACTGAATGGATGGCAATTGACGTGGTTTGGGATTCATGAGAAACACAAAGGTTCAGTACATGTCAATGCAATAGCACAATTCAACAGATGAATGGTATTGGGTTTGAACGGATCAGAGGTATTGTCCGTGATAAAGGTGATAAAGAAAAGTGGTCAGTCAATAAACATGCAAGATCTTTCGAGTAAAAACCGAAGTTACCATAGTAACTGAAGGAGAAATTGCCCTCAAAGTTTAAGGCCACAGACCAACCACCATGTTTAAATTCACAAGTTTTATTTGATTGAAACAGGGGCAGAAAATTTCCGAGAAACTCTTCGTAAGGAAAAACAAGCACCAGACAGGTTTGACAGTAAATTTTCAGGACCCTCCTGGAAAATGGGACCTAGTTTAAAATTCAAAACAACCATGAGTAGCAAAATATAGCATAAATGTACCCCCAAAGGAATATAAGTTGGCTTCAAAGTTTTCATGCTTGAGATAGGATTCAATTAGGAGTTTTCAGGACCCTCCTGGATAATGGGGTATAGTTTTAAGACCTTCTTAGATAACAAGATTTAGAGGAATTCATATGTTTAGAAGATATAATTTAGCTTTAAAACTATGGATCGAGCTTTCAAATTCTTACTGATAATTTGGTAACATGATTTAGTTAACACTCACAGATGTGCCCAGCCACCAAACTGGGGCAGAAAATTTTATTTTTTTTGTCTATTTTGTTGAAATTAGGAGCCCACCTGGAGAATAAAGCAATTCAAGCATCGGTAATCAGGAGCCCACCTGCAGAACAAAGTAATTCAAGCGTCGATCATTAGGAGCCCACCTGGAGAACAAAGCAATTCAAGCATCGGTAATCAGGAGCCCACTTGGAGAACAAAGCAATTCAAGCGTCGGTAATCATGATCCCACCTGGAGAACAAAGCAATTCAAGCATCGGTAATCAGGAGCCCACCTAGAGAGCAAAGCAATTCAAGCGTCGGTAATCAGGAGCCCACCTGGAGAACAAAGCAATTCAAGCGTCGGTAATTAGGAGCCCTCCTAGAGAACAAAACAATTCAAGCACTAGTAATAAGGAGCCCACCTGGAGAACAAAGCAATTCAAGCGTCGGTAATTAGGAGCCCACCTGGAGAGCAAAGCAATTCAAGCGTCGGTAATTAGGAGTCCACCTGGAAAACAAAGCAATTCAAGTGTCGGTAATCAGGATCCCACCTAGAGAACAAATCAATTCAAGCGTCGGTAATAAGGAGCCCACCTGGAGAACAAAGAAATTCAAGCGTCGGTAATTAGGAGCCCACCTGGAGAACAAAGCAATTCAAGCGCCGGTAATCAGGAGCCCACCTGGAGAACAAAGTAATTCAAGCGTCGGTAATCAGGACCCCACCTAGAGAACAAACCAATTCAAGCGTCGGTAATCAGGAGTCTACCTGGAGAACAAAGCAATTCAAGCGTCGATAATCAGGAGCCCACCTGGAGAACAAAGCAATTCAAGCATCGGTAATCGGGAGCCCACTTGAAGAACAAAGGAAAGCAGCAATGTTCAAAGGAAGACGGTTCAAGTTCAGCAATCAGGCGCCCACTTGAAGAAAAGAGAAAGCATCTCAAATTACAATTCAGGTCGGCAACAAAGGGACTTCACCTGGTGAATACAAGTCAACAAGGGAACAGAAATCACAAGATCAAGTTTGAAAATATATATAGGATTCTTATAATTTGTAGATCATAGTTTAGTCTAGCTTCTTTTATTTTGTTATGGTATAATAAGGAATTCAGTAAGCAGTAGCAGCAGCAGCAGCAACAATGAAATCACAGCTTCATGGTAGTCCCAGCTACCGAAACTTCCCAAACTACACTGACCTGATTCCTTTATAGCCAAAGATATGTAGGCAACCTCGGAAGCACGGCGTGGTCAAATCTTTCATTGTTTCCCACAAAATATTCAAACGGGCAAAAGTCACTCGTATCCGCTCACTTTATCTTTGCATAAAAACTCTTCGTGTTTCCGAGCAAAGAGGGACAGTTGTGAGCACGTGATTTTTTCCCTATGTGAATTACTCCCATAAATTCAAACAAATAACTTTTTCCCAGTGTTTGCAATTTTGTGGATATTTGTGGCATTTTTTCGTTAATTGCTTGCATTTGTCTGCGCATGTTTAATATTATTTAATTCATAAAAAATACGTTGTATTTGTATTTAGGATTTCATTTTATACTTTTTAGATTATTTAGTAAATTAGTATTTCATAAAATTGGAAAATCAACAAAAATAACTTATTTTTGCTCCTTTTGATTTTTGGTAGTTTTTCCTTTAATTTGGTTTTTTATTAATTGTGGTAATTACTAGTTAGAGTTAACTAATTTAATTTGGGAGGGTATTTTGATTTAGGAATTAATTTAAGTGTTATTTTAATTTTTGAAAAAGGAAAAGGATTTTGAAAAAAAAAAGAAAAGAGGGTAAAGAATGAAAAGTCAGATTTGGGCCAAAATTCGAAATTCCCTAGCCCAAAACCAATTTCCCACTTTAAAATCCGGTCGACCCAACCCAGAACCCATTTTCTTACCCGGTCCAGTCCCCCCACACTTAACCAAATGACATCGTCTGAGCCTTTCCATCCTAAGCATTGATCTCACTCGATCCAACGGATTAGAATACTCTAGGGGGAATGCTTTTATGCGGTGCTAATGATTTAATAACTATCTTTGTAGCCCCAGAATGTTTCAGTTTATGCTCCTACCAATTATCTGGATATACCAAGAAAGATGTACGGTCTAATGAGGCTACTATGAAATATTTACTCATGGGTGGGGCAAGCCAACCCCTACCCCATATATAAATGTCCGAAACAAGACCACCCACCATTCTCGTTTCTCTCATCTCTCCACTTTCAGAGAACTCAAACACAAACCCTAGAGCCGCCCCCTTTTCCCCCACCGCGTCTTCCCGGCGGCGCCACCCCAAACCACCCTAAACTAACACCCCAAAATCCTCATGGTTCTCTCTTCCCCAATCTCAGATTCTTATCCCTCGAATCTATCCTGAACTCCCCAAATTTTGAATCTAAAGTCCGAACCCTAAAATCCCAAATCGAGATTTTGTTGAAGATTTAGGTATGATTTGACTTTATTCGTGTGTTCTTTATAAGAACACATGATTAATGTCAAACGTGGCCGAAAATTTTGAAGGTTTGAAGACTTCTTTCAATTTCTACTGTCCGAGCCCTTTTAGGTATTCTTCTTTGTTTTTTGTTCTTCCTTTTTATGTTTATTTCTCTCCTCCATCTCTTTCTATTTCATCTTTTATGTTATATTTTTTTGGAGAATTGTTTTCTATTTGCATGCTTAGAGCTAAAAGAAAAGAAAATTAGTTAAGTGCTTTGCCTTTAATTGTCAAGTTAGTCTTTGTTTCTGTTTATATCTTCTTTTAAAGAAAAGAATGCCGATTTTGGGAAACTTTGATTAGTCTTCATTCTATGGTTTCTTTTAATTTGGTTTGAGATTTAGGCTTTGAAAATCAGAAGCCAAAGGAGAGACTAGACCGGGTTTTCAAAGGCCCATGTCTGGTTGCCTTGGGGCAGTTTGACCCACTTGGGTTCCTAGAGTAATAAACAGGGCTTAAAGGGGTCATTTAGGAATTCTGGTTTTGGGAATCTTAGAAAAATAATTGAGGAAGCTTCTAGGAAGTTGGGGTGGAGACTAAATTGAAGTTCTGAATTTTACACTAATGGTACCTAAGCTAAAATGAAAATATCAAAAGGTTCGAAGGGCAAAAATTGATGCCTTTAAGCTGCCCTAATGACTTGCCTATAAAGGCACCTTTACTTGACATTCAAGTCAGGAATTAGAGAGCAAAAGATCCTAAAAAACTGAAACGACTGCCTTCATTGGAAAATTCTAAAATATTCTTGAATTCCTTACATTTCCTTGTTTGAAAACTACTCAAAATTGGTTTGGTTTCCTGGTTGTTGACCTTTAGTGCCTGATTAACACTACTGAAAATGACAAAATCATGCAATTGGGTTGAAACGGATTGAATTTTGGATATTTAGAAGTTTGTTTTAAGTGTTACTGTTTCATTGCCTGAATCTGGGTTCCGGCACTGTTATGCTGCTGGTTTCTGCTATTGCTGCTTTCCCTTGATCTCCATCTTGATATTCTGCTTTTGTTTTACTTATTCAGGTACATACTCTTAGGCCTTACTGATTGTGAAGATGGATTTGAGGAATGAAATGAAAGGCAGAAAGTTTTAAAGCATATCATTAGCTTCATTTATGCTTCATCTTAACTTTCTTCTTAATTTTATGTTCTTAATAATGTGATTCATTATTTAAGTTGATTTCTAGTTTAGTTAGTTGAAACCTTCTTATTATATATTGTCATGGGACTGTTAAGATGCTGTGGTAAAGGACTCAGTTAAATTGCATATATTTCAGATTTATTTTAGTTTTTTGGCTGAAATGAGTATTCATATTTGGTGGTGATCTCATGTAGAACTAGATATAGGTTAAGGGTAAAATTCTAATGTATAGTCTTCTATCTAAAGGCTCTTTGATATGTGTCTTGGCCAAAAATCGTCTGCCTTATGGCATAGATTATAAAAGGATAGTTCGACCTGTTTATCAGTATGTGGTGTTTGAATTTGAATAACTCATGTGCTGATTTTCTGATTGGTTAATGTTGGTGAATGGGAATGGTTTAACTGATTTTATATTTCTTAAGTAGTCATTGGTGCAAAGATCATGTGAAAAGGAAAAGAAAATGGTCTAGCTATCACTCTAAGAATATAAGCAAGTACTAATTTACTTTGGTTTTGATTGTGAGCATGTTTGAGTTAGATTGGTTGTTTACAATTCAGAATGTTTAGCTGATAGTTTAAAATTCAGAAGCAGAAAGTTAGTTCTATGTTGTGTTTCATATAATTCATTGATTGATTTGCAAGTAATTAATCGTGCACAGGGGTTGGGTTCTGAGACTAGGGCTTAATACTGGCCCAGTTAATGAAAATAAAGGCTAGTCGAGAGTGCTTGTGGCATTCATTTTCACTAAGGATATTGGGCTAACATTGGGCCTGGATTGGAAACGCACTGAGTTTCTCTATATGTAGGTCTATGTATTCGATCCCAATGTTATTTTCTCGTTAATTGCTGACTCTTATGCTATTCACTCATCCTTTCCAACATTGGACTATTGGTTTAAAATTGGTTCAAACATTTAGCTTAAGAAATAGTGACAATTTTCTTGCTCCCTTAATTAATTAGTTGGTTTTTTTGGAGGCGTGCTATATTAGGCAAGACATAGTTTATGGCCCTCCAAAATTTAATTTAGAATTTTCTTAAATTTTTTTTAGAATCGATGTGTGCCGTGCCAAATTAGACTTCAAAATGCATCGCCCTCGCTTAATTAATATTTTTAATCTTTAGAATTCGAGGCGTGCCATTTAGTTGAATTTCCATGGCCCTCGTAATGTTGAAAATGCGTAGTTGCTTTAGGCGTGTAATTCAAAATTACCTTCCTAAACTCGGGTATGCATTTCATGTGACCCAAATCCAAATCTTAACAACGTTAAATAAAATGTGTCTCGAACTGCGGGTGTATTTCATGTGGCGCGGTCCAAAGACGTATTTTAGATGACGTTGAAATCTTCCTTGAAATAATTAAAAGTGGTTTTAAAGTTAAAATGTACATAGTTTTAAAAGTGTTTCAAAATTAGATAAATAGTCCAATAATAATAGTTGAGCGATCGTGCTAGAACCACGGAACTCAGGAATGCCTAATACCTTCTCCCGGGTTAACAGAATTCCTTACCCGGATTTCTGTGTTCGCGGACTGCAAAACAGAGTCAATATTTTCCTCGATTCGAGATTTGAACCGGTGAATTGGGACACCAATAATTATCCCAAGTGACGACTCTGAATCTTTAAATAAAATAATCCCGTTTCGATTGTCAATTAAATTGAAAAAAAACTCCCTTATCCCTTCCCGAGGGTGTAGGAAAAAGGAGGTGTGACAATTAGAATTTCGAAATCGACAGAAAGAATATTTATGTCCAATTTTATTAAAGTAGTGACATATAGGGGATGGTCTATTTTTTGATATTCCACTCGTGTTAGTACTTGTGGAATCAATTCTAGCTTGTTCTTTTCCAGTTGACTTGTAAGTCGCCTGGTTAGACTTGACAGAATTGTGACTGGTAGACTTGTGCATGCCATTAAGTTGCATTTGCAATTCCTAAACTTCATCTTGAAGTACCTCCTTTTCAATTTCACATACTTCAAGCTTGAGTTCCCAGCCTTTCTGTTCCCTATTAAGTCTCCTTAGTTCATTCATCATATTTTGAGACTCTTTTAAAGTAAGGTCAAGAATATCCTGTAATTCATTACATCTATCACAGTTTTAAGATTTTAACTCTCTTGTTTCACCTCGTGCCATGAAACAATTTTCATTATCATCTTTGCATTTATTGTCTGATGCATCTTCATCGGTCCCGCAATGACCCAACCGGTCGTATTGAGCTCTAGCACGCCGTTCGGAGGTTTGAGGCCATGAGTAGATTCACCTTAAGTATTATGACTTGTACGCATGGTCGGAATTGAATTTCGGGAATCTTGGAGTTGATTTGAAAAAAAAACTCTCATTTCAAAAGCTTTAAGTTGGCAGAATTGACTAAAGGTTGATTTTAGAGTGAACAAACTTGAAATTGGGATTAGAAGGTTCCAGCAGTTTCATATGGTGATTTTGGACTTGGGCGTATGTCCGGATCGGGTTTTAGATGACCCGGGAACGTTTCAGTGCAAATTGAGGAAGTTAGCATTCTTGGAAGAATTTCATAAATTTGTGTGGAAGTGCATTTTTGTGTTATTAATGTCCATATGGGATTCCGAGTCTGGGAATAGCTCTGTATGGTCATTCTGATATTGGGAGCGCGATTGGAAGTGGATTTGGAGGTCCGTAGGTCATTTTAGAGTCATTTGGCTAAAGTTAGAAATTTGAAGGTTTTTGAGAAATTTGACCGGAAGCGAACTTTTGATAACGGGGTCGGATTTTTAAGAGTAGGTCTGTAATGTTGAATATGACTTGTGTGCAAAACTTGAGGTCAATCAGACGTGATTTGATAGGTTTCGGCATCGAATGTTGAATTTGGAAGTTCTAAAGTTCATTAAGCTTGAATTGGCGTGCGATTTATGTTTTTGATGTGATTTGAGGCCTCGAGCAGGTCCGTGTTATGTTATGGGACTGATTTGTGTGATTTGACAGGGTTTCGGGGGCCTCGGGTGTGTTTCGGGGTGGTTTCGGATCATTTCGAGGTATTTTGAAACTGCTGTTGCCGGTGTCTAGTGTTTTTCTTCGCGAATACGAAGGAAGTCCCGTGTTCACGAAGAGGAAATTGAGGGGCTGTCGAGATTGGCCTTCGCGAATATGGAAGGTGAGGCGCTAATGCATAGAAGGAAATAAGGACGGGGCCTAAGGTCAATTGGCCCACGCAAACGCGAAGGGTCTGGGCAGCTGGCCTTTGCGAACGTGATCATCTGGCCGCGAACGCGAAGAAGGAATTTTGGGGCAGAAGCTGGTTGTGCTTCATGAACGCGAGGGTATTGTCACGTTCGCGAAGAAGGGCAGTGCTGGGAAGTGAGTCGTTTTAAAGATGGGATTTAGCCTATTTTCTTTAATTTTCTCTTTGCTTGGGTTATTCTTAAAGGGTTTCAAGAGGGGGTTTTCATCATCAATGGCAAGTTTTGGAGCATTGTGCATCGATTTGAGTCGTCGGAAGGGCTTGGAACCCGGTTATGGAACTTTGGAGCGGGTGAGTCTCCTTTCTAACCTTGTAAGAGGGAATTATCCCCATAAGTTAATTAAATCAATATGTGCTCCTATTTGTGGTGGATACATATGCACGAGGTGACGAGAGTCCCTGCAAAACTACTATTATACTTAAGTTCGGATATTCTAGGTAGGGGTGTTCATGGTTCGGTTTGGATCAGTTTTTTTCTAAAAAGAAACCAAACCAAGTAAGTCGGTTTTCCAAATATTAGAACCAAACCAAACCAATTAAGTCGGTTTTTCTCGATTCAGTTTATGTCGGTTTTTCGGTTTTTCGGTTTTCCGGTTATTTGTCGATTTTTTCTTAGATATAAGATATACACTACCAAACACATATTATGGCGACCACATTTTCAATGTAACACTATCAAATCAATTGTCCTTTGAGAAATCTATTATTTACTAAGATATATTGATGATAATTGAATCAAATAGTGATGAATAATTTAAGGACTCAATTAAAAATATGTTATTTTTAACACGAAATCGATTCTTACACTAAACAAAAGAAAACTATCAATCAAACTAGAATGTAAAGGTAAAGAACTATA